>JBBWSL010000229.1:0-52069 GCA_038088545.1 Diaporthe humulicola | reverse complement strand
CTTTTTATACTTATTTATTAGTACTATTTTTATACTAGTATTATAAATTATAGTATTAATTAAGTATAGGAGTTATTTTAGTTTATAGCTATTATTTCTAAGTTTTTTTATATATTTATAAAACTCTTAGCTATAAAATAAGTAAATTATATTTTAATAGTTTACTAGATTATGCTCTATATTACTCTAGACTTTTATTAAAATAGGCTAATAAGTACTTAAGTTTAATATACTATTTAAAAAGTTATTATTTACTTTTAATATAATAAGGTAGGGATATATAGAAGTATAGGCTAGCTTAAGTTATAATTAATTATATTTATTAGAGCTAGTTTAATTTTTAATTATATTTTATTTAATTAATTTCTTATTAAAAAAAGGTAGTCTCTAGGATAAAGTAATATCTTTTTTTTTATTTTAAACTACTTTATAAGACTTTACTTTTTTCTAAATAAGTAACTTTATAAATAAAGTAATATTTATTATAGCCTTATTTATTTCTAGGTTATTAAAAGGGGTAATTTTAAGATTAATATTTTTATATATAGGGAGCTTATTAAGTACCTTTTTATACTAAATTTAATCCTTCTAAAGGGCTTTAATAAAGGGGATTAGATATGCTTAGATTTAGTTATTTATTATCTTTATTTATACCTTATCTAAAGCCTTATCCCTAATACCCCAAATAAGGTTTTTATAAACCTTTTATACTTTATTCTATATATTCTGTACTAAAAACCTTACTAGGTTAGTAAACTTATTATTAAAAAAATAATATTTTTTTATTTTATTATTTACTCTTTTTATCTAACTAAATTACCCCTATTAGCATAAGTAGTACTTAGCTAGTACTTTTTAAGTACTAGGGCCCTTTTTAATAATTATATTATATATAGGGAATAAAGTAATTAAATTAATAACTATTTAGCTTAAGAAATTAAGAATTTTAAATAGGATTATAGTTTTAAGGCTAGTATTTTTATATTTATAATATTTATTTATAATAATAATACTAAATATAATTATACTTTAATTAATAAGCTAATTCTTTTCCTTATATAAAGTTACTAATTAATATATTACCTAACTACTTATAAGAAAAATATTAATTACTTTATTATTTCCTATATTAATAAATATATTTATTTTTTCTATATTTTTCTTAATAATATAAATACCTTAGGTATCATATATGTATTAATTAATTTAGGAGAGTAGTTATTATTTAGTAGATATGCCTAAATTATTACTAAGTATTTTATCCTTAAAATAATAGTAAAAGTTTAATAACTTATTTATGTTTTTAGAGTTAAGATAGGTTTTCTATATTTCTTTTAATTAAGTAAACTTTAATAATAGCAGGCTTATAATTAAGGCTAGAGTGTTAAATAAGTATTTTTAAATAACTTATTTAGTATTTAACTCTGGAGTATAAGGATACTAAATTATTTATCCCTTTTATAATAAATAATATATTTTCTTTTTAGGATTTCCTTTTAGGAAATAAAGGCTTAGTTTATTAGTTTTCTATTTTTTTTTAATACTTTTTTAGAAATTAATAAGAATAGCTTTAGTATAGATATATATTAGTACTAGCCTTATTTTTCTAAACCTAATATTTAGGAATATATAATATCTATTTACCCTAATTTTAAGTAAATTTAGAAATATCTTATAGTAGAAATAGATTTATTATTAATAGATAGGGTTTTTTATCCCTTATATAGGATACTTATATTTATTATTAAGATTTATATTAAAAAAGATTAGGGCTTTTTTAAATTCCCTTAGGTTAATTTTATATAACTATAAGTTAGTACCCAGTTTATTTTACTTAGCTAGTTTAAGCTTAATATTATTAGGAGTTATAGCTTTTTAGATAAGCTTAAAAAACTCTAATATAGAGAGAATCTATAGCTTTTTATCTATAGGCCTATTATTACTAACTACCATAATTTTAGGATTTAGTACCTTTTTAGGCTTATTAGCTTATTTAGTTTAAACTTTGGGCTAAGTATTAGGTATTATGGTTAGCTAAACTTTATTAATAGGTAAGGCCTATCTATATAGGGAAGAAATAGGCCTTAAAACCCTAATTTAAATATTTAGTAGGGTGGTATTAAATTTGCTTTTTAATAATATATTTATTAATTTTCTTATATTAGATAAGTTAAATATAGTAATAATTAGCCTTTTATTATTTAGAATTTTTAGAACTTTTTCTACTTATTTTCTGAAATTTTAGTAATTATAATAAATTAGTTAGAGGCCTATAATAATATAAGAATTACTAAGTATATTAAGTATACCTAACTATAAAATTTTATTTTTATTATATCCTATAAGGTAGATATTTTTAAGGTTTTTAGGATTTATGTTATTTTTGGTTACCTATTTTTTTAGTAAAGGGCTTATATTAGATAGATTTACTATGATTATAAATTATTTTAAGACCTTAAAGCCTACTAAAGGTAATAATAGCTTTATTACTATAATATTACTTATAGAGCTTAAGAGTTTTATATTTTTAAATATAGTTAGTATAAGATAAACTATACTAAATTATATTTAAATAGCCTATAAAGTTAGCTTATAGCCTATAATATACTACTTATAGGGGTATAGTATTTTTATAAGGTAGGTTATAGTTTAGTTATTAAATAGTTATTAGGATTTTAAGTTTTAAAGAGGTTAGTTAGGGGTTTTAGATTTTAGTATGTAATAATTAATAAGAAAATTCTGTAATATTATTAGTGGTTATTATTATAGTTAATTTTAAGTTATAATAAGCCTAATAAGTATTATAGGATAGAATTAATAAGGATATTTAGGCTATAAAAAAGGCTATAAAAGTATAGCTATTTATTTTTTTAATTTTTTATAATATATTAGGGTAATTAAGTTTTAAAAAAGTTAAATTTATGTAGTTTACTGTATTTAGTTAATTTTAATAAAAAATTAAGAGCTATTATCTTATTTTATATTTTTCTTTTTTTTTTTTTTTTTAGTTAAGTTAAAACCTTTATAATAGCCTTTGTTTTTAGAAATACTACTTATAATACTTACTTATTTTTATTTAAAGCTATTATTATAGCTTAAATATTTTACTAATCCTTTAAGGGTAGTAATATAATGTATTTATTACTCTTATCTTTTTTTAAATAGTGTAGAATAAGGTGTGGTTATGTTTATAGATATAGTATAGTATAGTAATACTAAGCTATTACTAAATGTTCTGGTTAATAATTATATTTAATTATATTAAAGGATAAAAGGATATAGGGAAGTATAAATTATAGGCTTTTATAGATAGTTTATAGTTATAGGAAAAAGATGTATATTTTGTGTACTTAGGTAGTAAGTATTAATAAAACTATTACTTATATCTATATTAAAGCTCCTATGCTTAATAAAGACTTTTATATAATATAATAAGTAGTAGTTTGTAGTAGGTTAATTAAATTTTATTTTACTATATGGGGTTCTGATATAGTTTATAGGTATTTTAATAATTAATATCTGCATATGTATAGCTTAGATAGCCCTATTTTTACTTTACTTTTTTAGAAGTTTATTCTTTTTAGTTTATTATTAGGACTTAAGTTATAATTATATATAGCTTTTTATTTTTTTATTACCTTATAGTATGGTATATAGTGGATATAGTGACTAATATATGCATATCTATAGCTTAAGTAGTATTATTTTTAGCTTATTATTTAAGCTTTTTATACCTTTTAGCTTTTTTGGTATTTAGGTTGTACTTATATATAATTATTACTATTTCTCCTTTATGTTATGTAATACTATAGTTATTAATATTTGCTTACCTATAACTTATGCAGCTTTATTTATGCTATAATTTCCCTTATTGCTTATTTAAGCGGGCTTTTTTATGTAATTTAATTAATGGCTAAAGGCTACTTTTTCCTGGTATGTAGCTATTAGGGTAATTAATATCTGTTGTTTTAATAATAACTTACTGTAGCCTTTAGTATAGCCTTGTGGAATTATTTTATATACCGGCCTTTTTATATAGCCTAACCTTTAATTAAAAGTGGCCCTAATTACTAAATTAGGGAATATATGGGTTTTAGTAGTAATTATAAAAGGAGACTAAAAAATTAGAATACTTTTTAAAAAAACTAAAAAATAAATTAAAATCCCTTAAAATTAAAGGAAATAAGGATTAGAAAACTACTTTAAAATAGGCTATTTTATTCCTAAGTAAGATATTTAAAGGGGGCCTATTAGGGCTTTTAGTTAATTAGAAGTAAGTATTTTTAAGTAGTTCTGTTATTAACTAAATAACTATTTATTCTAAAAATAACTATTATAAAAGACCCGGAATTCCTAATATAGTAGTTTCCCCTTTCTCTAGTATGTAAGTAGTATAGTGATTAATATCTTTTTACTTATAATTTAGGTTTTTATTATTCTAAATATAGCTCTTATGATTTTTTAGGTATGCTATATAGCCTTTAATACTTAATTTATAGCTAGGTATAATTTTATATACTTTTTCTTTTTTATTTTTTACTATATAGTTAGTTTAGTAATATATATTTTCTACCTTAAGGCTTTAATTTTGGCCTTTTGAGTATATATATGCTTAAGCCTGTTATATTAAAAGTTAATAGTGTTTATAAGTATTAACTTAGGTAGTAGGTTATAAGGCTTTTTATTAGCTATGTACTGCTTATAAGTAACCTTATTTATATATTATCTATTATAAGTTAGTATATTAATGTGTGGGAGTAATTATAGGCTTACTAGCTATGGACTTTTCTGCTAGTTTATTATAGTATATTTTGTGATTTTGAATATATATAAAGAGATAATAGATATATAGCTCTGCCTAAGATAGTTTATTATTCTGGGGTATAGGAGGGTTAGTTTGGGTAGTATTAGGTATAATTAGCTAGGATCTGGTATATTGTATACTTTGTTTCTTAGGGGGTAGCTCTTATAACTAAGTCTGGCTATAATTCCTTTTGGGTTTCTATAATAGATTTGCTATAGAATTTAGAAGTTTAAAATATTGGCTTTTATAAACTATTTTTAGGGTAGAAACTATGTTAGTAGAATATCCTATTAGTGTAAGTTTAGCCTTAATATCTATACTTTTATTATTATTTGGATTTAATTATTATTATATAGTTTTGGATTTTAGGCTTTTATATGTTTTTAGTGTGGATTTTGAATTAGATAGTGTTTTTTGATTTGGGCTTGTAGTAAAGTTATTAATATTTAGCTTGCCTTTTTCTAAACTATATGTATTAGTAGTATTTATTAGTGGTACTTTGGATTGGTTTGGTTAGGAGAGGAGAGAAGTTATTAGGATAGGTAGGTAGAATTGTTTTTGTAATTATTTTGTGATTTAAGTTATGAGATTAGTAGGGTTATTTAGTAGTGATATTGGGAACTTAAGCTCTTATTATAATTTTGAATTATTATTACTAGTTCTTATTTTTTAATTACTATTTTTAATATTGTGGTAATTAGGGCTGGTAGTTGTGGTATGAAATGACTTATTAAAAAGAGGTGTGATATTAGGGCTGGTTAAGTAGGATAAAATGCCTTAGAGTTTAATTAGCTTATACTATACTTTGGGTAGTACCTTTTTTTTAATTTATAGTAGGATTAATAAGGTTATTTTTTTACTTTTATTTTAGTAGGAAATATTTATTAGGAGGTAGTAATAGAAAGGGTATTAGTAGTGTTGGAAGATTAGGTAGTAGAAGTTTTTTAAAAGGATTGGGACTTAAACCTGCTGTAGTTAGTATTAGGGGTAAATAATTTAGGAGTACTTTATTGTTTAGTTAGTTAATTATTAATTTATGAATTAGTATAGAGAAAGAATTTGCTATAGATTTAGATTTTATAGGTAGTATGGTAGATAGAGGAAGGGTTTTTTTTAGTTTGTTTTTTATTAAGCTGCTTAGTAATGTGGGTTGTGAAGGCTTAGAAGGTGGAAGAGATATTAGGTAAGTGTATTCTTTTAAAGTGCTTATTTTTAGTAAGAATAGTATAAAAACTGCCTTATTTATAAAAAGCTTAAAAGGAAAGTTGGAATAGTATATAATTATGGTTATTTGGTTTTAAGTTGCTTATTATATAGTAAGAATGGTAGCTAGTTGTATTGTGTAATGTTCTTTAGAAAGCTTAAAGTGATGTTAGTAGAGTAAGGAGAGATTAATAGCTAGATTTTTCTGAGTAGTATGAATTTTACGCCCTGACTGTATTAATATGATTGGTTAATAGGTTTTACTTAAGTGCTAATGGGGATTTAGGTAAAGGTTGATTTTGGTATTTTATTTTGTTTTGTTAGCTTTAGGCTAGCTTAGTTAGTGTGATTTGTAGTAAATATTAAAAGGCTTAATTTTATTATTTTCTGTTTATATAACTTATATTATGGTGAGTTTTATTTTAAATATTGCCTTATTGGGCTGTTAATAATTTTTTATTTTTATTATATCCTATTAATATTTTCCTTTTAATTATTAATTAAGTATAATAGAACTAACCTTTTTAATACTATATTAGAAATATATTAAGGGAAAGAAAATTATAGTATTTAATAAGGGCTAGTTAAGAGAGATATTATATAAGCTATATATTGAAAAATAATTTAAGAAAATTAGTAATAATGGATAGAAAGATACCTATTATGATTAAAATAGTAAGTTTATTAATAAGTAATAGTTTTTAGTATTTCTAATTAATTTTATCTTAAGGTAAAAAATTAATATTTTATTATTAATACTATATAGTAGGGAAATTATATAAATTACTTAATTTTATTAAGTTTATAATTTATAAGTAGGTGGTAGTTTAGTATAGTTTTTAGAATTATAATAGTAAAGACTTTTTTATAGTAGCTTATAAAATTAAGTAATATTTACTATATTTATTTATTTTTATTTCCCCCTTATAAGAAAGTTATTATTACTTTATTAGGGTATTAGTAGATTTAGCTTTAGAAGTAATAGAGCTGCTAGAAAGTAATTTTATTTATTAATTATAAAATAAGTTTTTTACTAAAGTCTCTATTAATATAATATTAGTATAACTAATTTGGTAGTTTAGATAATTATATAATAGGTAATAATTAGGGTATTTAAAGGTAATAGATTATGCTTAATTAGGAAGATTAAGTAAAGCTAGATTAGCTTTTTAAGTATAGTAAGCTTAATAAGGTACTATGCTTAGTAAAGGAGATTACTAATTCTGTTTTTTATAATATTAAAAAGTTTTAAGTAGTTATAAAGGTAAGATAGTACCTTTTTTATAATATTACTTATATTACTAAATTTATAATATAGGAGATATTCTAGGGATAGAAGTATTAGGGAAATAAAACCTAATTTAGTTAAATTAGTACTTAATAAAGGAAAGTATTTATATTTTAACTTATAGTAAAAATAACTTTTATTTTAATTTAAATTAAGTAACTTTACTTAAAGGTAATATTTACCTATTCTAGACTTATATATAGTACCTATATAGTAGATATATAAAGAGAGAGGTAGAATATTTTAGTATTTTAGAACTTTTATAGGACAGCTAAATAAACTATTTATATCCTTATAAGCTGCTTTATAGTGTATATTAATAATAGCTATTTTATTTATATATAGTCTATAAATTTTATATAATATAAGCTCCTATATAAAATATGCTTAGTTTGTTATATTATTATTATAAAAAGGTTGGTTTGCTATGAATTACCTGTTATATTACCTTTAATTATATTAGATATTAATATTATTAAATATAGGATTTTTTTATTAAGATTTAATTCTATTCCCTCTATTTATGCCCTAAATTTTTATATGCCCTTTATTAGTTTTTGATAATAGTTTTACCTAGGATATACTATACTAAAGTATTTTTATAATATTAATAAGGCCTTATACCTTAATATTATATTTTAGTTATTTTAGATTTATTTTATTTTTTTTAAATATCTATTTCTATAAATAAGATAAGGTTATAGACCTTATTATAAAGCTTTTATTATATTTAAGTTCTTTTACTTTATTAGGCTTTATAAGGGGAGGTGATATTAGGTATTTTAGCTAATATATAGTATTTAAGGAAGATGTATAGTTATGGTTTTTATTTTTAGCTTAATTTTATGTTATTTTGCCCCTAGTTAAGTTACTATTTCTGTAGATAATAGTATAGCTTAGGGACTATATATAATATATAGATATACTTAAGGAAAGTATTAGAGTAATTTAGGGATTTACTAATATAAACTATTATAAATATGCTTTTAATAGGTTTGTTTTAAGCTGATAATATAAAGTTAATTTATAGGGTAATTATTATTTTTAATAGAGTTTTATTTTATATTAAGTATACCTTTTTTTAATAAATTAGTTAGGTACTTATATTATCTTAAGATAGGAGTAGTAAAGTATTAGGGTAAAGGGGTTTTAAGTACTTAAGTATATAGCTGTCTTAAGGGTATTATGTATTATAGTTACTTTAGACTATAATGTTTAGTAAGGAGTAAGAGTTTATGTTTTAGTGTTATTTAAGGTAAGTTCCTATTTATTATAATCTCTATTTTTAGTTTTATATATTAGCTTTAAGTAACTTAAATTTATATTTTTGACTTAATAAGAGAGTAGTATATTCTTTTTTATAAGGTTTATAGCTAGGCTTAATTTACTAATTAGGAGAGGGTATTTTAGGTTTATATGCTTATTTACTAATATAGCTTAGTATATAGCTTATAATAGTTTACTATATTTAGGTATCCCTTTATTATAAAAATTATAGCTAACTTTAGTAAGTATGGTAATTATATAGAATATTATTATGTTTTTACTGGGAAAGTTATTACTTAAGTAATAAGCTATTTTAAGGTTTTAAGCTTAGGATTTTTATATTTCCTTTAAGTTAAGTAAAGTGTATATAAGATAGTAAAGGTGGGTAGTTAGTTACTAAATAGTAGTAAAAATATAAGTAAGGATTCTAAATATTTTATACCTTTCTGCTAGAATAGGGTGCTTTATATAGATATAAGTAGTATTATTAGTAATAAGCTTTTATGGGAAGCTGTTAGATATACTTAGTGTATTTAAGATTCTATATATAGTATTAGCTATAGTATTTAGGGAATAAATAGTAGAGAATAATTTTAAAAATATAAAAAAATAAATAAGGTATATAGGTAAGCTGTTTTATTTTATTTTTTTATTAGTAATATTAGTTTAGTAGATAGACCTATTTTAGTTAATATTAGAGTAGTTGTAGGTTAATATGCGATCTAAGAGTATTATTGTATTTACTAATTATTAAGCCTATTATATGTTTATAGGTATTATTTATATGTGGTAGGTTTGCTGCCCTGTGATAACCCTGAAGGCTTTAGGGATGTTTTCTAAATATTTCTTACTTTTATACCCCTTTTAGGTATACCTTAATAATAAGGTAAAGATAGAAGATTCTCTTATAGATTATTTTAAGGTATTATTTAGTATTAGCTTTTATATTTAATTTATAATTAAAAATAAATTTAAATATATTAAGATAAGTTATTTTATTAGGATATTATGGCTTATAAGATTATTAATAAAATATTTGATTTCCTAATTAATAAGAATAAGTTTATTTTAAGCCTTTTTAAATTTTAGGTAGTAAATTTTCTTAATAAATTCTTATTAGGTTTTATAAAGGTTTTAAGATAATAAAAAACTAATAAATTCTGGTACTATTATGCTTTTAATACTTATTATATTACTCTTTAATACTTTATATATTTTACTAAATAAAGGAAGATTCTTTATATTATTAAAGGATATTACGAGGTTATTTAGGAGGTAAAGAATATAGGAAAACTTATTTTTATAATAGCTATAAGAGGTAATTTAATATAGTTTATAAAAGCTTAAAAACTTAAGTTTATTATAAATATCCTTAAAGAGATAATTATAATATGTGTATATATATTTATTTTTATATTAGAGGGAAATAATAATATAATTATTATTAGCTATTATAGGGTAGTAGGTATACTTAGTATAAAGCTGGATAGTAATATTAATAGTATTTTTATTTATAGGTATATAATTTAGTTTAGTTATATATTTATTACTTTTACTAAGTTTAATGATTTTTTTAATTATAATAAGTAATATAGTGTTAGTAATTATGAAGTAAGATGGGTTAAATATTTTAATATTTGTAATAGGAAATTAGTATAGGTATATATGTTTTCTATATATAGTGATTTTATTAATTATGGCTAAGTTTATTATAAGAATATGTAAAAGGTTAATAAATAATGACCTTAGTTTAGAATAGGTTAGTATAAGTAATATGATTATAGGGGAGAGGTATTTCTTATAAGATATTACTGATTAATAGTTAAGGTTAGATTTTAGGAAGGGAATTTTTTAAAGAAAATAGCCTTATAATTTGTTTTTTAGAAGTAAGTAGTTAGTAGTAGGTTAGGAAAGTTGGGATATAAGAGAGGGGCCTTTTATAGGATATGTGGTTAGTAATTTAAGGCTTATAAATAGGGTAATAAGTTATATACTTATTTAGTTAGTTTATTTTTATATTTTGTATAGTAAATAGGTTTAATAATTTTAGGTACTAGAAAGAAAATATAAATTTATATGTATAAATATGTTAAGGATTTTATTCTATGTTATTAATAATAATAAGATAATAGGCCTTATAATAACTTAATTATAATATAAAGTAGCTATAGTAAGCCTTTTTTAGCTTAAATAATTAAGAATAGTCTTTTAGGCTAATATAGTAATAAATAATGTTTATAATTATGGTAATTTTGCTAGCTGGAGATTTTTAGGGGGGCTATTATAATATAGCTTTTTCTCTTTTAAAAGTTAAAATATATAAAAGGCTAGTATATTTTAGAGATATTTAAAGGAAAGTTAGTTCTTAAGGGGGTATATATTTTGCTAAATATGGCCTTTTAAATACATATTTTTAGTTTTAATTTTTTTTTATTAAACCTTTTTCTTTTTATTTATTAGTTAAAGGATTTTTTAATAAATTTAATTACTAACCCTATTTAAATTTGGATTATAGTTTTTTAAATTCTTTAATTTTATTTATTGTAGTTATTAGTTAACTTATTTCCCCTAAATTTTAAGCTTTAAAGTAAGTTATTTTAAATTAGGTTCTATAATAATAGCTATTAATATTATTTTTAAAAGTTCTATTTATCTTTTTTAATATTAAGATGCCTTTATTAGCGCTATAAGGCTTAAGTATAGTAAGAAGTGCTATTATTAGTAAGGATACTTTTTATTTTTTATTTTATTACTTAAAAGTTTATTAATAAAATAGGTATAAAATTTTATTTTTAAGAGTAATTATAAGTTAAAGTAATAGAAAAAAGGAAGTATATTAAGTTTATTTATTATATATTTAATTAGCTATATAAGATAGCCTATAGTAAATAGTTATATAGATAGGAGTACTAAAAGAGATTCTATAAGCCTATTAACTCCTTTTAAGATAGTATATAGTACTAGATTAATTATAAAGATAAGGAGATATAGGCTATAGCTATTAATAATAAAAATAATAATTAGTAGGATATTAATAACTATAATTCTAATACTAATAATATTTATAAGATAAATAGGCTATTTTATATGATTTTTCTAGCCTTTGGAATTAATAGCCTGGGAGGTATAGTTTATTAGGAGGATATTTTGGATATTTTCTAGAAGGTTACTAGATAATTAGTTAATTAGAGTAATATCTAAGTAAGAGTTTACTATAAAAAAGGATTACTAATTTAATAATAAGTATTTATTATTTTTTAGATAGAATATAGGATAATAAATTTAGCCTATCCCCCCCCTTCTTTAAAAAAAAAGAAAGTACTTTAAGTAAATATAATTATTAGTTTTAGGGCAGATTAGGACTAAGGTTATATTAAAAGTTAGTAATTATATTCTCCTTATAGAAGTTTTAAAAAATTAGGTATAAAGTAATAATATTTATAATATTTATAGTATTAGTTTTTAAGGGAATAGTTTATACTAAATTAGGTTATATACTAGGCCTAGCTATATTAATTAGCTACTTATTTTATTATATAAAGCTTTATGGTATTAGCTGTTTTTAAGGGTAAATTTTTAAGAGTTTTTAATATAAATTATAATATAGCTTTTAAGGCTATATGTATTTATAAAATAGTTTATAAGTAGTAATTAGGGTAGGTATACTTATGTTCCTAATAAATTACTAGCTATTAGGAATATATAGTAAAGCTATTAGTATTTAAGTTTACCTAAAAATATCTAAGGCTTACTAGATAGTAGCTTAATAGATAAAGTAGTAGATCCTTAATTAGTACTTAGGAAGAATTTAGGTTTTTATTAATTATAATTATTAAAACTATTTATACTACTATAGTATATAAAGGGGCTTTTTATATATTATTTAGAGGTATACTTAATAATAGCTATAGTATTATTGTGCTGTAAGATTAAAAAGAGGCCCTAAGGTATAGAGATTTTAATAACTTTAAAAACTTCCTTTTTAATACCTATTTTATTTATATTTATTATAGCTACTTAAATTAGTAGTAGTATTACTTTTAATATATTTATAGCTAAGCTATGGTATAAGGATGATTTTAATCTGTAAATATTAAGGACTAATATTAGCTTTTTAGAGAGAAATAAATTATTAAAATAGTTTATTAAGAGCTTAACCTTATAGCCTGGATAATTATAGTAATTTTCTGGGTATACCTATTTATACTTAAAGGAACTGTGTTTGTACTTATTATATACTTAGGTACTTTTTTAAACCCTATAATAGGATATTACCTTAGCCTATCTTTAGCTACTTAAGCTGCTATTATGTAATTAATTTGTTAATTTAATTTTGTACCTATTGTGTTTATAAATATATTACTTAGTTTTACTTATTTTTCTTAATACTTACCCCTTTTTATAGATAGGTTAAGCCTTAGCTTTAGTTTTAGAAATGTAAGATTATTAGTAATTATAGAGGACTCTTTTTAGGTAATAAGCTAGTAATTTATATCTTTAAGAGTAAGTAGAAATTATATTTATTTTTTTTTTTTAATACTTTTTTAACTTATTATAAGTTCTTAATTTATTTTACTTTTAAAGAGTATTACCTATAATTATATAGTATACCTTAAGTTATTTAAATTATAACCTAATTAATTACTTAAGATACCCGGCTATAATTATAACTATAGGACTATTAGTAATAATAGTTAGCTTTTTAAGAGTAATAACTTTACTAATATAACTATTACTTATAGTAATTAAGAATGGAAGTTTTATAAATATATTTTAGTTTTTTAAAGTAAGTAATTTAAAAAGGCTTTTTATAGGGATATAAGTATGAGTTATTAGCTTAGTATTTTTTATTTATTAAGTAGCTTTAGTTTAGGAAGTTGACCTAAAGGTGCTATAGAAGGCTAAGATTAGTAAAATTATATTAAAGGAGTAGGATTTAAATATTATTAATTTACTTTTTTAGTTTATCTATATAAGAGGTAATGTTTAACCTAATAAGCCTATTATGGATTAGGATTTCTAGGTTACTAACTATATTTAAGATCTGGACTTTATAATTATGAAGGGTGGTAATAATATATTAGTATTATGTATTAAGCTTTTTTAGATTACCGATTTTTTCCTTTATAATAATCTTAAGTAAAAAGTTATGATAGAGCTTAAGAATTACTTTTATAAGATATTTACTTTTCTAGATACTTACTTAAGTAATAAATAGACTCCTAAATAGGTTATTAAGGTATTTAGAGTACTTAAAGAGATATATAAGGATAGGAGTATAGAACTTATACTAGATAGCCTACTTAGCTTTATTTTTATAAATTTTAAAATATTTTTCTAGTTACTAGGTAAAATAGCTTTATTTTATTATATTTTTAAGATAGTAGTATATATTTTAGAAAAGTATACTATTAGTAGTATAGTTATATTAAGCTTAAAAGATAGAATTAAGTTTAAACTCTAGGTTATTATAGCTATTAATAATAAATATATTTATAATTTTAAAATTATAAAAGATGTTATTAAAGGCTTATTGGGGATTTTATATTAGCTTTATTTATTTTTAGATAATATGCCTTTTCTATTTATGGTGGTAGATTTGAAAATAGAAAGATAGATTAATAACCTTAACTAGATAACTTTAGTAGCTAATAAAGTTAATAGAATACTAATTTACCTAGATACTAGAATTGTTTAGCTTTTTAGAGTATTTTTAAGTTTGGAGAATAAAGAATATATTAATATTGTATATTTATGTTTTGAGAGCTATGATAATGTGAGATTTTTTATTAGCTATTTTTATTGGGTGAATATTAATACTACTTTAGGAATATGGATTTTTAATGTTTTTAGTACTATAATGTAGGTAGTTATTATATAAGTGTCCTGATTAGTTTTTTAGTAGATTGGTAGTACTTAGTAGTAGTTAAGTTTTAATATTTTAGACTTTATCCTTTAAATGAATTGTGTTAGAGCTATTGGGATTATAAATTTTTCTGGGTATGAGATTTTTTTAATAGTGATAATATAAAAGTATTTATAGAGAATACTGCTAGTAATTAGTAGGGCCTTATAAAGATTTTTATTATACCCTTTTAAGATATTCTCTGCTTATAGTAAGGTATATTTACCTTCTTATCTCCTTAATACTTTTTTTATTACTATTTTGCTTATACTTTTCTGGGACTGAATTATAACTATTTAGCTTTTGTTTTATCCTTTTTAATAAGCTCTCTTATTATGTTTTAGTTTAATAATAAAGTAATAAAACCCTAGGTATTACTTAAGTCTTTTAATTATACCTATTTTTAATTTAAAGTTATCCCTATTACCTTTATATCTTTTACTTACCTTATATTCCCCTTATATTTTAGGTGGTTTTTAACTTAAGTTATTTTTTTTTTAATACTTATAGCCTAATTAATATAGGGGTATAGTTTATTAGATTTAAAATTACCCTATCTTATACTTTATAACTTTACTTAGTTTATTTATTTATTAGCTTAGTACTAATTATAATTACCTTTTTTATAGTACTAAACCCTTTATTAAACTAAAATTAGCTTTTTAATATCTTATAACTATACTTAATTTAGGAATTTAGAATACTAATATTATTAAAACTCCTATAGGCTTATTAAAATCCTACCCTCTGGATTTACTAGTGTTAAGTTCCGACTTTTTGAGGTAATTAATGGTTTTTAGGTATTTTTATAGTTCTAATTTATAATATATGTGTTTATTTCCCTTTATATAGCTATTTTACTAATTTGTGGTTTTTTTTAAACTTTTAGATACCTATTTATTAACTAATAGGCCTTTTTAATTATTATTATGCCTGCTTTGATTCTAGGTAGATAGAGGTTTCCTACTATTTTAGATTATGAGACTTATTTAATAGAAGTTGTTATTAATTAGCCTATTTATATTATATGTATAGTACTTTTTTTGTAATTTATAGTACTTTTTAGAGAAATAGGCTAGCTAATTAAGAATTCCTTTATATATAATTGTAAAATAGATATTATAGTCCTAGGGGGTAAGAAGGTATGTTATAACTGCCTTATATTAGATAATAGGCTGTATTATTTTAATTATAGAAGTAGTAAGAGGCTAATCCTTTATATACTAGTAAGTAAACCTAGATTTAGGCCTATTTTTAACCCTATTACTAAGAAAGTGGGTAGGTATTAGGTTAGTAGGTGAAAAGTACTTATTAGCTTTATTATATTATTATGCCCCTTAAATTATATTAAAAATAGGAGCTATCCTAAGTTATTATAGTTAACTTACTTAGTAATTATATAAAGGCTTATGGAATATTAGAGCCTTATAGAAAGATTTTTTTATAGTAAATAGCTAAGGATATAGTAATATAATTTAATAAGGTATAAAATAGATTAGTAGTAACTTAGACTTAATCTTACTATACTTAGTAATTTTTAATATTAAGGGTATGGGGTTATAAATAACCCTTTAGTATATTAGTAGTATATTATATAATAGAATTATTATAAGAGGAATATAAGAGAGGTAAAGTTTTTAGATTTTATTTTAAATTATAAGATTTTAAATAAAACCTTATTTACTTAAGAAAATAAGAAAGAAGGTATAGATTTCTCTAATTACCTTAGGGTTTAAAGAGTTTATAGCCTTATGTACTATAGGTGGTTTAGTTAGGGTTTTACTAAATATAAGTAGTATTAGGTTATTGTATAAAGGTATAGTGGGTAATAGATTATTTGTATATATTAGAGAAATATTCTAGATATTAGGTAAAGGGTTTATAAAGAGCTTAAGAAGTATTAGGTAACTACTACTACTTATTATTTGCTATTCTTTATAATTAATAGAGTTATTTAATTAAGGGTAAGCTAGCCTACTTATTAAAACTAAAAAGGAGAAATGTACTAAATAGAATGCTATTAGGGAGCTAGCTAGGTTATTAGGAAAGATTAGAGCTAATACTTATTTTTATTTTTATTTTTATTTTTAATTATAATTTTATTTTTATTTTTATTATTATTCTTATTTTTATCCTTACCCTTATTCTTAATAATAACCTTATTTTTATTATTATTAAGTATAGTATTCTTAATATTATTTATATACTACTAAATATAATAGGTTAGGCTAAAAATTTAGTTACTTAGAAGGTTTTTTAAGATATTTAAATTATTTAAAAAGACTTTATCCTTATTAATAAGGAATTTAATAAAGCTTTTTTAAGCTTAAAAGAAATAATTCTTAATTTTCTATATTTTTTAAAGCTATATAGCTATTTTAAGTTTATTAGTTTTTTTTTTATAAAGAGTATTTTATTATTTTATAATTTTTAGGCTTAGGTTAATAGTAAGGGATAATAAGTTTAAATACTAATTTCTATAGGAGTTATATAAGTAAGGTAAAGTAATAGTTATAGAATTAAAATAATCCTAGGATTAGGAAGATTAGTATATATTTAGAGAATTTAATTATAAGTATATTAGTAATTTTATATAAAATTAAAATATTAATTTATTACTTAACTTATTAGAAATTAGGGTATTAAAAAATAAAGTCCTAAGAGGGGACTAGTTATTAAAGGTTTTAGGTAGGGAATTAGCTATAATAGTATAGTTATTACTACTAGATAGAGTTATAATAGGCTTAATATATAAACTTATAATTATAAAAGAGGGAGGTATTATTTTTTAGATTAACTAAGTTTATTAATTTTAGTATTTATCTAATAATTTAGGAAGTAGTATAGGTATAAAAAATAAGTAGGGTAAGATAATAGATATTTAAATAAGGTAAAAAAGGGTTTTTAAAAGGCTCTTATAAAGGGTAGATAGTATAAAATAAGTTAAAAGATTATGCTTTAAATATAGAAAAAGGGGTACTTATAAAGAGAGGCTTTATAGAATTTATAGGTATAAGTTTAATAGGGTATTAAAAGGTTATTATTATTACTATATTTACTATTATTATTATTTTTTTTATAAGTTACCTTAATAGATATTATAAAAATATAGGATATTAAATAGGCTTTTTAGTAAAATAGTAAAGGGAGATTTCTAGAAAGTAATAATTTTTAAGTTTAATAAGTTTTAGGTAAAGTAATTTAGGAATAAGTTTAGGGGGGTTTAAGGGAGCTTAATAATATATAAATTTATTAATTTAGGTAAAATAATAGGGGAAAAATTAGTAGGACTTAATTTAAGGTATAGAGTAAAGTTTTAAAAAATTAAGAAAGAAATAGAGGGTATGGAAAAAAGGGCTTAGTTCTTTAGGGAAAACTTTAAAAAGGGTAAATAAATACTTATAGCTATATTAGTGTGGTTTATGTACTAAGTAATAATAAAGCTTTATTATTTTAAATTAGTTTTTATATAGGTTAAAAAGAATTACTCTGTACTTAATGCTGATAAGCTTTATTAAGTTATAATATAATAGGAGATAATGGGTTGAATTATTTACTGGGTGATGATAGGAGGGCTGCTAAATTTACTTTTAAATGGTAAGTATAGATTATATAGATAATTATAAGGGAATTATATTTAGCTGGAGAGTAAATACTAATAGAAGGTTTTATGAGCTGTTTATTATTATATGGAGGGGCTTATTTAGGTAGGTATATAAAGTTAATTAGATTTTAATTTAGCTATAAAATTTTTAGTTTTTAGGGCTTTTTGCCTTTAATTCTCTTTTATTTTTATTTTTATTATTTTTTGTACCTATTAGCTAAATTAGTAAAGAGTAGTTTTAGGAGGGTTTTTTTATTTTTTTTAAAGTTAAAATACTGGATTATAGGAGGTAAGTTTATAGCTATGGCTTAGATATTTATACTGGTAAGTGGGAGTTTGCTTAATGTCCTTTTTAGTGTGGATATGCTAATGACTTAATTAGGTATTTTTTCCTATGTATGGGAGTAAGTTATTATTAAAAGAAATTAATGTGATTAATATAAGTTGTTTTTGCTGTATTTTGTGAATAGCTTAAGTATTATTAATAGTGGATATTTAGATTATGAGGCTGGGCTGTGTATTATATATTGGTATTGTTTTATTACCTTGCTTAATGATATATAGTACTGGCTAAGGTGTAGTATTAAGGCTAAGGGATTTTAAAATAAAAAGGCTATTATTTTTAGTAAAGCTGGTATAGGGGATAATTAAATAGATATTAATTAGTTATAGAAAGGTATTATGTTGGGTTTAGTTTATGTGGATAAGTGATTTAATTGCTGGGAATTAGAGGTATATAATGTATTTTATGTTATTATGAGTGAGTTGCTTAATAAGATGTAGGTATGGTTAAAATAATAATAGTGAGGTTAATAATTGGGGTAAGAATGTGTTAGGAGGTAGTATTATAGTAAAGATAATAGAGTTATAGAGCTTTATAAAGTAAAGTTTAATTTTTAATATATTTAAATATTTTATAATTCTTATTATTTATTATGTTGTGTATTATTTATTAATTTAAGATAGCCCTATAATAAAGCTTTTATTTTAATTAAAGTATTTACTAAATATTTAGCTTAGAAGATTATATTTTAGTTTAGATTTATGGCCTATATAGTTTTTTAAAACTATTGTTTGTTTATACTTTAGTAGAGAATACTAGTGCTAGTTAGGAATCTAATAATATTTTATTAAGATATATTAGCTGTCTTTATTAGTGCCCTCTTTTTTTTTTCTGTTTTTAAGATTTCTAATAATAGAATATTGCTTTTTATTATATGAATAGCTTTAGTTTATAGCTAATTATATAATTATAATACTATTTATACTATAATTAATTAGGGGTAATAATTCTATAAGAAAGTACTATAGTAAAGGGAAATATTAGCCTTTTTAATATTTTATATAAGGTTAAAGGTAGGTTTTAAGGGCATAAGAGTATTAAGTAATTTAGGGGCTTTATTTATTACTTTTTTACTTAATTATTATAAATATTTATAATAGTTAGGATAAATTAAGCTTAAATTAGTAATAGTTTAAGTAAGAAGATTTAGTGTTTTTATAAACCCAGTTTACTATTATTATTTATAAGCTCTTAAAACCTTAATAAGAATTAAGCTAGTTATATTTTAAGCTAGATAGGAAATATTATTTATACTTATTTAGCTATTATAATAACTTTAGTTTATTTTAATATAAAGAAAGTAGGGGGGGGAGGGGGGTAGGATAAATTAAAGGGGCTATAGCTATTTACTAATTATTTACCCTACCTTTAGCTATGGGAAATAAGGATAAAAATTATAAGTAAAAATAATATACTAATAGGCTAAAAGAGAGGAGCTAGTATTATTTTAGCTAGTAATAAGTAGAGTTAATTTAAGTATATTAAAAGTAGGAAAGTTAAATAGGCTAAGTATTATATTAATAGATTCTATGAATTATATATCTAAGTATAGAGTATATAGTATAGAAATTAGTATAGCTATTAAGTATAAATAGGGGTAATAATAAGTTTTAGTAAGCCTAATAGGTATTTAGGTTTAAGAAATAGGGGGAATAGCCTCCTATAAGGTTTAGTTTTACTTACTAGCTCCTAATATAATAGGCCTTAGGGAGGGGTTCCTAGGATATAATAGGAGGGGGGTAATAAGGTTTAACTTTCTTACTTTTATTAACTACTTAAGTAATATAAAAATATATTATTAACTAGTATTTTATATGTATTATTTTTACTTATTTTTTATTTAGAGTTAGGATTTATAGTTACTAAAGCTATAAATAAGGTAGATAATAATATTTTATTAGATAATAATATCTTATTAAATAAATAGATATAAAAATAAATACTTATAAGGTCTCTATAGAGTTCTTCTACCTTATTAAAGATTATTCTATATAATATAAAGTCCCCCCTTTAAAGGGTATTATTTTTAATAAAATAAAAACAAAAAGACTAATTAAGGCTATTATAAGAAGCCTTAATAGCTAACTTAGGAATAGTATCTTTAAAAAAATAAAAATTAGAAATATATACTATAGTAATATACTAGCTAAAGAGTTATAAATTATAAGGAAGCTTTTTAATAAAGTACCTTACTTTAGGTAATAAATAGAAAAAGGTAGTTTCCTTAATAGATAAATAGAAAATTTTAAGAAGTAAGTATTTAATATATTATAATATTAGATAGATAATAATTAAATTTATAGTAATATAAGTAATTAATAAAACTAAATATAATTAGTATAATAGTAATTTTCTTATACTATTTATACTTTTTATAAAATTAGTTTAAGAGACCTTAGAGGTAAGGTTACTAGATATTTTATTATAAAGGAATAGCCTTATTTAGCTTTAATAGGCCTTTAAGGCATACCTTACTATAGTTTTTAATAGTATAAATATTATATTCTAAAAGGTTTTAATATAGTTATATATATGCTAATATTAATATAATAGTATTATATTATATTACCTAAAGTAAAAGGGCTACTATAATCTCTAATAATTTTAAGTAATTTAGGGGCTATATAAGGGGGGGAAAAAAAATATAAAATAGAAGTAGAGAATAATAAATTATATAGGTAGTTAATACTTATATTGGACTACTTACCTAGTAATAATCCTTTAATATAGTATAATAAGTTTCTAAATAATCTATAATTATCTATATAATAGGATATATTAAATAATATAATATAATATATACTTTTTCTATATAGGCTTTATTATAATAGGGCTTAAAGTAACTTAGTATATAAGTTATAGGTTAGTTTTAATTATTTTTCCTTCTTAAAATAGCTTATATTATAAAATATTTCTTTTAGTTAGGGAGGTTTATCCCCTATAATAAAGGGATATATATCGATTATTTATATTAAATATTCTCCCTATAAATACTAATTTTATTTTAAGTTTAATTAATTTAATAAAAGGGAGTTCCTAAGAATTTAGGATTAACTAATATTAGTAAAAGAAACTTATATAATTATTCTAAATACTGTATTTAAATATATAGATAAATATAATTATTTTATAGAAAGGAGCCGTTATTATTTATAATAGGTATTAAAGATATTTATATTTAAAAATTAGGGGATAGTATAAAAGATAGTAAGTAGTTTTATATTAGGCTGGGTATTTTTTGGTAAATTTGAGAAAAACTATTAGTAATAGAGGTGGGGGATTAATTACTTAAATAGATGTATGTAGTTTAAGATAATTTATTTTATATTACTTTTCTCTTTTTACCTTTTTTTTTTTATTAGGTAATAGGGTAGTAATTAGTTTCTTAATTAAAGGATATCTTGCTATAGAATACCCTCTTAGAGGAGTAGAATTTCTTAAAGCTTATTTTTTGGAATAGTATATAGCTTTTAGCGATAGTAATTTTTTTGCTGCTAGGATTTAGACTGTTGAGTATTTTGGTTATAGCTTAATTTTTTAAGAGAGCTCTAAGTATAAAAATTATAATACTGCTCCTATTTTATATTTTATTCCCTATTAAGTAAGTTTTAGAATATATAGATGAATATTTGTTACTTTTATATAGTCTGCTGTAATATACTAACTAGAAACTTATTTAGTAATTTATAGCCTATTTACTTTTTATATAAGGTAAAGGTTTTCCGGTAATATTAGAGGAAATATCTGTATAACCTATAGTATATAACTACTTTTTTAGGTTAGTTTTTAATAGTATAAAGCTTAATATAAAGTGACTATAAGGATACTTATTATATTTTTTAGAAAAAAGTTGTTATAATTTTGTTTAATAATTTCTTTAGCTATACTATTAAGTTAGTCCTAGATAATAAATATATTCTATGTAATATTTTATTTTAGTAGTAATTTACCTATTAGCTCTAATTACCCTTTCCTAATATTTTAATACTTACGGATATTTTCTGTTAGTATAAACTGCTTATAGATTATTTATAATATTAGTAATTATGGTAGTATATATATAGCTATTTTTTATTTATAGATAATATATTACTATTTACTTAGCTATTACTTTCTGTTATTTATTGTTAGGGGCTTTTATATTAAATAGTATAGTAGTGCTTTTAATTAAAGTATATGTATAAAATTTGTCCTTTAGGATATTTTTAGGAAGCTTAAACTGCTTATTTTAGTAAATATACTTTTTATTAAGCTTTTTTTTAGCTTAATTTTTAGCCTTATTATTTAGGATAGTACTATTTTTATTACTAATTTTATTAGGATTATTTTTTTTATATTAATTATATTTTATATTAGCTATTTAATATATAATATATAATGATTTTTATAAAGAAGTACTTACTATAATTTTTTAATTTTATTTAGTATAAACTTAATTAGCCCCTTCTTTTTATTAGGGGATATATACTAAAATATACTAGTTAACTTAAGATTAAATAGGGCTAAGCTTATTATATATTAGACTCTCTTTTTAGCCTTATAGATTAATTTTTATTTTTTATTTATTATTAGAACTTATATTTAAGACTTTATAAAGTTAGGATTATTAGGATATTTTTAGTTAAAATACTGGGTTTTACTTATATTATTTAGTTTATTAGCTGAAAGGGCTAGGAGTAGTTTAGGCTAATTAGGTTTATATATTAGGACTTTTTAAACTTATCCTATTTAAATTTAATTAATTTTTTTTATTAGTTTAGAGATATCCTTTAGAATATTTTAATCGATTTTAAATAATATAGGGCCTTATTTATAGTAGTATAGGCTTTATTTTTTACCTTATAAATCTTCCTATTCTTAGTATTTATAGCTATAATATACTTTTAGCTTTTTACTATATTAGGGTTTTTAGAGTATATATCTTAATGCTTTTATTTTAGTGCTATATCCCTATTATTATAGGATAACTATAAGGAGAGTATTATGGTTACTAGTATAGGGATAAGTATAGATGTTAAGGATAAATGGTATAGATGGATAGTATAGATGGATTTTAAGGATAGATAGTATGGACTAATAGTGTAGATAGATTTTAAGGATGGATAATATGGATTAATAGTATAGATAAATATTGAGTTAAAGGGTTAGTGGTATAGTTAATAAAAGCCCTAATCCTATAAGTAGAAAGTTAGTTACTGGGTTATGGATACTTTTATAAGGATAATAGATATTAAAGTATAACTTCCTTATTAAAAGTTGATTTCCTAGAAGTTTAGGTAGAGTATAATATTTTAAGTATAGTAAATAAATAAGAAATATATAATTAGGTTTAATATTTGTTATCCTAATTATTAAATATATTATCTTAAAACTGGACCTTATAAAGGAGGTAGGGGTAGTGTTACGGTAGTATAGTATTTATATGTTTTGCTAAAGTTAGATGTGTTTATATATTAAGTTTTAGTAGCCTCTGCTAATATTAAGCTTATCCCTTAGGCTAAAGTAGTGCTATAATGCTATAGTGGTATTATATTACTTATAATGTATATACTCCTGAATTAAGAAAAAATCTTAATAAGTAATGGCTTAATTGTTATTATTTATAATATCCCTTAGCTATCTTAGGGTGCCTATGGATAGAGGTGTAGTTAGCCTTAATTGGGCTTTAGGACTTAATATACTGTATATATTAATTTCTGGATATTAAAGTATTATTATAATTTTAGCTAGACTTAATATTCTAGAATAATATAAATCTTAAGGCTTATTAAGGTTTTACTATAAGTATATATTATAGAGGGCATAGTGGGAAGGAATGGTAACCTTAATTAGTTAATTATATATTAGTTTACTATATATAGTTACTAGTACCCTATGTTAATATTGGTTATTATATTAGTATAGCTAGCTAACCTATAATAAATCTCTTAGATATGTAAATAGGGTACTTAAATACTTTAAATTCTACTTTTTTAGTTTTTTATATTCTATTTTTATTATAACTATTATCTCTTATTGGCTTTATATAATATAGCTTATAGCCTATTAATAATAGTACTATAGGTTTTTCTGTAATTTAATAAGTATATAGAGTTCTCTCTTATATAGCTAAAATACTATAGTTAATTAAGCCTTACCCAGCTAAGCGCTAGTATGTATCCGAATAAACATAATACTTTCTATAGGGCACTATGTTAGCTATATTACTATCTAGTATATATTCTAGTACTATTAACCATATTAAGTATATTCCACAGGGGCATATAGGGTTAGTTAATATAAAAAGCTTCTTATTAAAGATAATTATAATTAGTATAAGTACTATCTACCTTATAAATATACTAAGAAACCAATATATCTAGAGAGTACTTTAATAAGTTAGTATAAAAATCTAAGCCTTTTTTAATATTAGTTATAGCTCTCTGCTATTTAAGCTCTGTACTAAAATCTGGAAGCTTATTATTATGGATCTCTAATATAATAAAGCCTGTTATTTAAAACACTAATACTATTATTAGATAGTGGGCTATATATATATGGATAAAGAGTAGTAGGCTAATATTAAAGTAATTATATTTTATAAAATCTGCTTATTAAGAGATAGTATTATACTAAAAAAGGACCTAGGTAAATTTATATACTGTGTTATGGGTTATTAACGATAATACCTTTAGGAAGTTAAGCTTTTATATATGCTAGTGTTTAATAATAGGGAAGATAATATAAATATGGAAATATATATAT
This sequence comes from Diaporthe humulicola, assembly GCA_038088545.1. Taxonomy (NCBI): domain Eukaryota; kingdom Fungi; phylum Ascomycota; class Sordariomycetes; order Diaporthales; family Diaporthaceae; genus Diaporthe; species Diaporthe humulicola. The sequence continues at coordinate 26,912 of JBBWSL010000229.1, read as the reverse complement.
CTACTTATAATATCTCTTAGTTATTTAACTATATTGGGAGCTAGGGTAGTGAGGGATATTAATTTCTTACTCTAAGGCTAGTAGATAGTAACTAGCATAACTATGACTAGTAAATTAAGTAAAATGCTAAGGATATGCTAAATAAGCTGGCTTATTTGCCTATTTTTCCTAATATTTTAATATTTTCTTAGTTATTTTTAATATTGGCCTGGGCCCTACTAGCCCTACTTTGGAGCTTTTTTTAGCTTCTATATATATTGATTAATTATTTAAGTATTTACTTTTTGTAATAGTAGGAATGGAACTATACTTATAGCTATTGGTAAAGAATGGATTATAAGTACTAATATACCCTTAGTGGTTATATTCTATAGTTACTATTTAGAAATATTAATTATTTTAGTTTTTTTTACTATCCTAGCTAATACTATACTAAGTCTTAAAGTACTAGATATTAATATTGATTTATAGCTAGGCTTTAAAGATTTAGTTTATAAATAAAATAACTTTAATAATATACTAATATGTTACTTTTAAAATCTTATTTCCCTTTTTGTAAGAGGGTTGTCCCTTTATAATACTATTAACTGCTTTTGAACTTTATGTAATTATTCTAATAGACTATTATTACTCTTATGGCTATATTTAATACATCTTTATATACCTATTATTAAAAAGTTAAGTATTTTATTAGGAAAGTAGTTAAATAATATTACTTATATGGAATTATTAATAATTATACTTAGGTATATAATTAGATATATACTTTAAATTAAGAGCATTATTATATAGATGTAAAAAGAAGAGTATATATTATAGTATTAGAATATAGGTACTTTTAGTATTAAGCTTAATGTAGCTTAGTGTGGGTTATATAATAACTTTTTGGTAGTTCTGATTATGGGTTATACTTAGGGCTGTATAAATTAAGCTTTTAGCTTAATTAATAAAGCTCTTAAATAGCTGTAAAGAGAGTTACTCTAGGAATATATAAAGGCTAGGCTAAAAGTTTATTTAGTTAATTTAGGAAGGGATAGTAGTAGATTAAGTATTATATAGATTTAATTAGGGTATATATTAATTAGCCTGTTAAGCGATAGTGTTTAAGTACTTTTATTATAGAAACCTTTATTATTATATTATAATTAAGATTTAATAATAGATTTTATATGTAATAGTTAAATATAAAGAGCTATAGATAACCTTAAAGCTATTTTGATTTTTATAATAGGGTAAGTATTAATAAATATAGTATATATTATTATTAATAGCCTTATTATATAAATTTTAGTATATATTATTAAGGTCTGCTTATAAATATTAGTATTATTTAAAGAAAATATGTGTGGAAGATTTGATTAATAATTACTTAAAGATGAATAATTAGTAGTTGTAGTAAATACCCTAGGGTTACCTGATTATCTAGATGGCTTAAGGATTGCTGTTTATAAATATAAATCTAAGAGGTGGGTTTATTACTAAATTAAATTAAATCTTTTTTTTAAGGAGAATCCTATTATTTATAACTAGGATTTAGCCTATTACCCCTTTATGTTCCTAAAATAGGGTACTTAAATATTTTAAATTCTACTTTTTTAGTTTTCTATATTTTATTTTTATTATAATTATTATCTCTTATTGGCTTTATATAATATGGCTTATAGTTTATTAATAATAGTATTATAGGTCTTTTTATAATTTAATAAGTATATAAAGTTCTTTATTATGTGTTTAGAATACTATAGTTAATTAAGCCTTACTTAGTTAAGTGTTAGTATATATTTAAATAAATATGATATTTTTTATAGGGTATTATATTAGCTATGCTATTATCTGGTATATATTCTGGTACTATTAACTATATTAAGTATATTCCATAGGGGCATATAGGGTTAATTAATATAAAAAGCTTTTTACTAGAGATAATTATAATTAGTATAGGTGCTATTTACTTTATAAATATACTAAGAAACTAATATATCTGGAGAATACTCTAATAAGTTAGTATAAAAATCTAAGCCTTTTTTAATATTAGTTATAGCTCTCTGTTATTTAAGTTTTGTGTTAAGATCTGGAAGCTTATTATTATGGATTTTTAATATGATGAAGCCTGTTATTTAAAATACTAGTACTATTATTAGATAATAGGCTATATATGTATAGATAGAGAGTGGTAGGCTAATATTAAAGTAATTATGTTTTATAAAATTTACTTATTAATTAAGGGAGTTATACTAAAAGAGGACCTAGGTAAATTTATATGCTATATTATGGGTTATTAATAATAATACCTTTAGGAAGTTAAGCTTCTGTATATACTGGAGTAGATTAAGGGGTGTAATAAGGAAGCCTGGGAAATATATATATCTGTTTATATTATTTTTTAGTTATTTAATTATATAAGGACCTAGGGTAGTAAGGAATATTAATATTTAAGTCTTATACTAAAATTTAGCTTTTTATTTAAAATTAACTAGGAACTTAAATAAGATATTAAGAATTTATAGAATAAGCTAGCTTATTTACTTATTTTTCTTAATATTTAGATGTTTTTTTGGTTGTTTTTAATACTAGCTTAGGCCTTATTAACCCTATTTTAGAGCTTCTCTTAGCTTTAACTTATATTAATTTAGTTTTTAAATATTAATTTTTTATAATAGGAGGAAGGGAATTATACTTATAGTTATTAGTATAAAATAGAGTATAAATATAAATATATTCTTAATAGCTTTATTATTTAGATATTATTTAGAAATATTAATTAACTTAAGCTTTTTTATTATTATAGTAAATACTGTATTAAGTTTTTAAGGGCTAGATTTTTATAGGTAGCTAAAATATAATACTATGTATTATAGCTAAAATAATTTTAATAGTATACTTATATATTATTTTTAAAATCTTTATTTTTTTTTTTTAAAAGGGCTGTTCCTTTAGGTAACTATTAATTATTTTTAAACTTTTTTTATTTAAAGGAGGTTTAATTCTAATAGACTATTTTTATTTTAGTGGTTACTTTTAATGTATTTTTATATAGATAGATTAAGACTAGGTAGTTTATTAAGAGAGTATAGTACTGGTAAGATAAGATTATTAATGAGAAGAGTTGGGTGTATAGTTAGATATATGCTTTAGATTAAGAGTATTATTATGGGAATATAAGAAAGAAAGTTATTGTTATTAAAAGTAGAAAATAGTAGTCTTAATATTAAGCTTAATATAGCCCGGTGTGGGTTATATAATAACTTTTTGGTAGTTTTAATTATGGGTTATACCTAGGGCTTTATAAATTGGGCTTTTAGCCTAATTAATAAAGCCTTTAAATAGCTGTGAAGGGAGTTATTTTGGGAATATATAAAGGCTGGGCTGGAAGTTTATTTAATTAATAAAGGGGAGGATAGTTATAAATTAGCCTTAATATAAATATAATTAGGGTATATATTAATTAGCTTATTGGCTAATAGTATTTATGTGCTTTAGTTATATGAATTCTTATTAATATATTATAAATTAATATAATAATAGCTCTTAAGTGTAGTAGTTAAATATAAAGGGTTTTAAATAATCCTGAAGTAACTTTAATTCTATATTAGGGTATAATTAGGTAATAGTAAGTAGTATATATATATATTTATAAGGGTATAAAAAACCTATTCCTTTTATACTATAATAGCTTTATGTATTAGTTAGGTAATATATGGATCTGAATATATTTTAAGGGTATTATAAGTTTTATATTTATTATTATCTGTGGCTTTCTAAGTAGATTAGAGGTTTGCTCTATTTATACTAAAGTACCTAAATAAGGTATAGCTTCTACTAACTTAGTAATAATATAATTAGATATGTAACTATTAAGTATGCTTAGCTACTTAGGTATAGATTATAAACCTCTGAACCTTAGTAATAGTAGCGATAGTATTAAAAGCCCAATAAGGTTATATATACTATAGTGTGTATTAAGAGCATAGTCTATTAATATACTCCCCTATTTTCTTTCTTATTATAAAAAAGATTATATTCCCCTAGTAAATCTGCTAAGATATAAGGTCTTAATATGTAGTATTAGGGATAAGGTGCTGTTTGTCTAGTAAGTACTATAAAGTTAGCCTTTTATGGGTCTGAATTTTTATTAAGACCCTTAATATCTGTTAACTATTTTGTATTTAATATAATAGTTGACATTAGGTGGTAAGGGCTAATTATTCTTTTAGTTATATTAATAAGGCTTCTACCTATAGGTAATATCTATAAGTTAGGAATTTATACTTAAGAATATAGGCCCTTAATCTTATAACTAATACTAATTTCGGTATTTTATTTTAAATATTAATAACCTATTATATATAGTGTTTCTTATATTTAACTATTTAGTCTAATAAGCCCTTATAGTATATAATAGCTTAATATTATTATTACTTATTAATAGCTTATTTTTTCTAGGGCTAAGAAAAGAGGCTATACTATTTACTATATTATTCCTAAGACTTAGGAATTTTTCTAGTAAGCCCTTCCCCCCTACCTCCCTTTAGCTAAAGCTAATTTAGCTTAGGTATATTAATAGTAAATAATTTATAGTCCTTAATATTAAAATAGGTAGTATGGCCTAATATGATTTACTATTAATTGTAGTTATTGAGTCCTTAGACCGCATATACCTATCCTATAGTATCTCTAGTATTCGTTTTATATAGATAGCTAATAAGGATATACTTATTTTAGGCGAAAGTATAGTATAATATAATTTAGGCTTTTTAAAAGGGCCTAATATAGGTAGTAATAAGCTTTTACTTAGTCTTCTACTTAGCCTTTTACCTATTATACCCATTTATAAAAACGGCATAATAGGGAATTAAAAGCTATTTAAGGCTTTTATATTAAGGTAAATATTAGCCTATATATATAATTATAGGGGAAAGATAAAAAGGATATTTATTTTATTTTAATACTATAGTATAATAAAAGAGCTGTTTTATAACTAAGGTTTTAAGTATAAGTATAGAAGAATTAATATATAGAAAAAAGATAGTCCTATTATTTATGGTTCCTTTTATTATTTAAGCCCTTTATTTCCTTAATAATATCTACTAGCCTTATTTATTTATCCCTAATATAGGTTATATAGTACTAATTACCTAGGGTTATAGCCTAAGCCTATGCTTTTAGTTATACTAAGGCAGCTCTCTATAGATAGTGGTATTTATGGGTACTATATAAAGCTAGGAAATTCTCCCTAAAGATAATTATGAGGTATCTTTTATAAATTCCCTTAATTTAATAGTAATATACCTTAGCATAACTATCTACATATATATAAAAGACTATAATACTATATAGCTAATTTAGCTAAATAAAATTAGTAATTTAGCTTTTAATATTATCTTAGAAGTTATAATATATAAAAATCTATCTTAGTTTAAAAAACTTATTTATATATTGCTTATAGGAGAGAATAAAGATATACTATATATTATCCATATATTTAGGTTTTAGTATATACTTAAATCCTAATAAGGTTCTCTATAATTAACACCCTTAATATAAATTAAGATATTTAACCTTAAGGAAGATATATTATTAGCTATTAAGGGTTAATAAATATTACTTTATATATACTATAGCCTATATTATAAGGGACTATTATTACTTATTATTCCTTTCTATAATATATTAGTAAGGGTTATAACTTGGTATTTTATTAAAACTAATATTAAAAATATATATATATTTTTGTATTTATTAGTAGGTATGTATTATTAATATATTTATTAAGAACTTATTTAAGAATAGGGGGTTTGACTTAATAGCTAGTATTAAATATATACTTTTAGTTATAAATTAAAGCTAAGAATTAAGATATATTTATACTATTTATGGGATTTAATATATTTCTCCCTAAACTTAATATATTACTAGGATAATATAATATATAATTAGGGAAATTAGCTTCTTAGAAGTATATTATGTGCTAAAATTAGGGGATATATTTAGGAAAATATTATACTAGCCTAGGAAAAAGAACCTTAATAATATATACTATATACTTTAGATTATATAATATAATAATATTAATAAGAGCATAGCCTAATAAATAATTTAAACCCTAGGGTATTTTTTTTAAGGAATTTAATATAATATAATATTAAATTATAGGCTCTTTTATAATTTAATATTCCTATAGCTATACTTAAGTATTCTTATTATCTCTATCTGAGTTACTAAGTAAACTATTATTATAATTATTTATAAATATAATTCTATCCTAAGTATTTTTATATGTATTATATATACTGTATACCTTACTACCTCTAATTCTCTTTAATTAATATTATTTATTATCCACTCTTAAAGCTAGTATTATATAGTTTACTTTTTTCTACTTTCTGAGCTAGCTTAGCTTTTTTTTTATTAGGGAACTATCCCTAAATAAATATGTATATTTATACTTTACTCTACCTCTTTTATAGTCCCTAAGTACTAAATTAGTTTTAGGGGTATTTTTAAGTATTTATAGGATGTAGTTAAGCTTTGTAGCCTTATTTAACCTACTTAGGTTATACTTTAAGGGGAAATATTTTAGCTAACTAAGATATTCTATACTATCTCTAAGCCTTATAATAGGTTAGAAAAGTAATTTATTAATATTATATAATATAGTAATTAGCTGGCTTTTATGGTTCTTATTATTAACCCTCTATATGTGGGCAGCTATCTAAAATATTTTTTTATACTACTTATTCTCCTTTCTATAGAACTACCTATCTTTATCTAGCTGCCTACCTATGTATACTTTCCCTTAGTTACTAGGGAGCTTATAGGAGGTACTATTAATAGGTAGCCTGTTTATTAAATTATAAAGATTATTACCTAGGAGAATAAGTATACTATTTTTAAGTACTTTATAGAGTCTTACTATGAGTATGGTATTTATAATTCCTTATAAAATTTCTTTATGCTTTTTCTTTTCTTTGTCTTTATTAATAAGTTTAAATATTATATAGTAAAGATATTTAAGGATACTAGTTGCTATACTTTAGCTAACCCTAGGTAACTATAACCCTTTTATTCTGAAGATAAAGTTAAAGAAATGCTGCTTATTATTCTACTTTTTTAATAATTTACTGTAATTCTGGGTAAACTGAAACTAATTATACTGCTTAAAAAGCTTTGTAAGGTAATTAGGTACCCTTATTTGTACTTTAGTAATAAATCTATCTGTAATATTTATAAGTAGCTATTTCTGCTTTTTGATTTTAGATAATATTTTATTCCACTTCTGTATAATGTTAGTATCCCTAAGTGGGGTACTTCTACTAACTCTATTCTTGTGTATATAGTTATTAATATAGGTGGTGATGTTTTAATATCTTATGGTAGAATAATTTGGTGAGTTTGTGTTATTTTGTCCTTCTGTGTTAATTAGGTTTAGGTATGTGATTACTAGAAATGGCTCCTTTTTTGAGTTATATAGGGCCCTTGTAATCTTAATAACCTGTTTCTGTGCTGGGTAGAAGATATAGGTGATTAAATTAAATAGAATTTATTAAGCCTTTTTATTAGGGATAGGCTTTGGGTTTATATATCTCTATATATTGATTTTAGTTTTTCTTTATTTCTCTATTTTTCTACTTATTAGTAGCTTAAGGTTAGATTTTTTAGGGGGATTATTTCTATTGTTGAATTAGTTTTGTATTTTTTGCCGCTTTTTTTTTTATTTATTATTATACTATTTATTAAGCTTATTAATTATTTTCTATATTATGTTGGATTAGTGAATATTTACTCTTTTAAGTTTTATGTTTTTTATTTTAAGAATCCGGAGTGAGTTTTAGAATATGGGTTGGTTATGTGATATATACTTTTTGAGGTCTTTTTTTAGGATAGTTTAAGCTTAGGGAGGTATATTTTTGTAATAGAGATTAGGGATTAAAGGATTTGTGGGCCTATCTTTTTTTGGAGTAGGTGGTGGTTGTGTGTACTGGGGTGCTAAATTAGAGGCTAATTATTAATATGAATTATATGTGAATATACTATTGTATTAATAAAAAAGGATATAGTATATTTATTTTATGTGAGTAATATGTTTTTTATAACTGTATTTTCTGATTTAGGTTTGCTATTAGTTTTTTTTAAGGAGTGGATATTGATGGAAGATTAATAATTATTTGTAATATTAGTACTCTTAAGTTTGTTAAAAATAATACTAATAGTGTCTTTATTTTATTTATAAGGGCTAATAAAGGCTCTAAAGGTATAGCTATTATTTTAAGAGATAAGATCTAGTTTACTGGGTTTAATAGGTATTATGTGGTTAAAGTATTCATATATATGCTATATAAGGAAGTTTTAGACCTTAATTTTAGTTTTTTCTAATACTTTATATTAAATATTAACCTAATTTTAGTATATAAGCCTTACTTGCTCTTAAAGCTATTTATTATTTTTACTTATAGTTTGTGAGGAAGCTGGATTGGGTATGGTAGATATAATTGTCTACTTTAAGGTAAAAGTAGTAATATTACCTGCTAGTAGTAGTAATAGATATGGCTTAGGCTTTAAATATAGCTTGCTATCCTTAGGAATACTTAGTAATAGGGGTTTTTTAAGTCCTTAGGATTCTGAAGGTATAGGTTTTAAAAGGTATTAATCTCTGCTTATATTTAGTTTAAGTATTTTGCTGGGTATTTATGCTATTTATATCTCTGACTTTTTATTATAGGTAGTATTTACTAAGGGGGATATTCTTTTTAAGTCTAATATAAGTATTATTATTAGTAGAGGTTAGGATGATAATTTTAATATAGCTTTAGTTTTAAACTACTCTGGTTATTAAGATATAAAAAAGACTATATTAAGCAACCTTAGTGTGGATTCTATTAATAGATGGATATGTTTATATATATAAATAGAGGGCTATAGGTATTAGTAGTTCCTTAAGGAAATGTATTATAAAAAGAATTAAATAGGCTTAGGAAAGGAAATAGGGCTTAAGGGTATATCCTATATAAATCTAATAGCTGTGCCTCTATTTAGGTATATTTCTAGTATTAGTTAGATATAGGGATTATTAGAACTTTAAGTAATACCCTTAGGGGGGGGGGATATTAATAGGTATATATAATATAGTATAGGTGGGGTAGGGGTTATATTATACTTAAAAGATAGGAATTTATTACTTAAATTATAGTGTTTTAAGGTTCTGAAATTTAATAAATTAATAAACTTTTGTTTATCTATAATAGTCTTATGATACTACTTAGATGCCTTTAAACTAACCCTTTTAACTTAGGGCTTATTACTATTCTATATTGTGTGGATTATGTAGATTTATTTGTTATTTGTAATGTTTATACTATGTTTTTAAATTTTGTTAATTTTAGTAGTGGTGGTATTATTGTTAAAGATATTATACCCCTATTTTTTACCTTAGTAAAACTACTAAAATGTGGGTTAATAAGTTATTTGTGTGGTATAGTATTAAGTTATTAATATAAGAAGGGGCATAGCCCTTATTAGATAAGCTATAAACCTTTTAGCCTTATTGTGGATAGTATTTAGTAGGGGAGGGAAAAGTAGTTAGGTTCCCTAAAACTTTAATTAGTAAATATACTATACTTAATACTTAGGCTATCCTATTATAACCTTATTAGGTATAGAGTTTTGGTTAGTTATAATACAGTGTATACCTATTTAACCTATTGTGTATACTCTGTATTATAAGTTTTAACCCTACTTATAATATAATAGAATAGGAAGGGCCTACTAAGTAACTTAAGGGGTAGTTTAATATTAAAAGTTGGTATATAATAAATTTAAGACTGATATTGTATAATGGGTGCTATGTTTAACTTTTTAGGGTGAGTAGTGGTAAGGTAATTATTTAACTAAGACTAGTTTATTAATAGGTATAATTAGATTATTGGAAAGTTATTAGTTTTTAGATGTGGTTATTACCTGTGGTGATGTAGAATAGTAAGTATACTGCTTAATACTATGCTGGTATAGCCTGTAGTTTAAATTAGCCTTTGTTTTAATAGCTTCTGTATACTTAAGTCTTTTGAAGGATAATTTTATAGTTATGGCGGATACTGAGATTAAGAGATTAGAAACTGGTATTATATTATTTTACTATAGATAATTTTAAGCTAAATTAGGTTAAGACTTTTTTACTTATTCTTTATATTAGGGATAGTGTATATATGCTTCTTTACCTAGGTTACTAGTAATTATTAATGTACTAGATATTAGAGTGCTGATAGTACCTACTTACCCTAGTATTCTGCCTTAATAAAGTCCTAGAGTACTCTAGAGTACTATATAAGACTTATATTAAGTTTTTTACCCTTAGCTATTAGTTTAGGTATAATATACTTTTAGTAAAGGCTTATTAACTATTAAATACTTTCTATATATGCTTTATAGTATAAATTTAGAGGGCCCTATGCTTAGGGATTATAATTAACCTTATAATAGGTGATTTATATTATAGTATATTTTTAATAGTGTGTTTTTTTAATATGGCTATATTGGTTTTTAGTATATTAGGTGCTTTACTTTATGTGCTTAGGTATTATTTTGTGTTATTTTTTAATTTATATCTTTACTATCCTATTTAGTTATTATTATTTTAAAAAGGGCTATATAATATACCCCTACTTACTATTAAGGTAATATATAGCATAGGGTTATTATTTAGCCTTGTGGGCTTAGTAGACCTCTTATGGGATTATTATTACTACTACTAAAATGTGTTAAAGGGAGGGAATAAGAACTTTTTTCTTAATATCTAGTAATGGCCCGGTAAAGGGTTTATAGGTACCTACTTTTTCTATTCTATTATAGATAACCTATATGGATTAGGAGGAATTGTGTATATGGATAGCCTTTTATATACTCTGTAGTAATTATATTTTAATAGTAATAGGGATAGGGTATAACTCTATATATAATCTATGCTTTTTGTCTTAAAGGAGTAATATTATAATTATAATATAGGTAGCTAGTAGCTATAGGATTAAAAACTAGTAAAGTTTAATCTTTTTCTTTATACTTTATGTGCTAGGGCTATATTGTTTTAGGATAACTTACTTTAGTAAGCCCTTTTATTTAGTAAATATTTCTTAATTATATAATTCTCTATATTTTATTAGATTAAGTATCTCTATTATCTTAAATAAATTTAGTAAGCCTTTTTTAAGATATTTTAGTATACTATGCTTTTATCTCTTAATAGAATTTCTAGTCTATATAGCTAATATATGTTAAATAGAGATACTATAGATTTTTTATTTATAGTTTTATATATATCCTAGTTAAAATATGCTGAAATTCTATATTTATTTATAAAATAGTTATATATTTATTTATAAGATTTAATTATATAAATTACTAGAAACTAATTCTTATATAATTAATAAGCCTTATATCTTTAGTGGCTTATAGACCTATACTTTTTGTAGATTTAATATTTTCTTAGAGACTAAATTAGCCTAAATTTTGGCTATTAGGCCTTTAAGGATCCCCTTATGGTTTTCCTTATCGATTATTTCTAGTATATTATTTAGTAATAAGATCTATATATTTAAGCTTATTTATCTATATTATTTATAATGCTGATTAGCTAGGGGCCGATTCTCAGGATAATAATCTAACTTACATATTCTATAATTTAAATAGGATAAATAGTACTATGCCCTATCCCTACCTATAGAACTCTACTATAATCTAAATATTTTCCTTATAAGTTTTTATTTTCGAATACTCTGCTAATAAGTAGTAATAAAGTATAGCTTTTACTATATAATAGACCTAGTTTAGTATAGACCTTGTTTTTAATTGTGAAACTTTTTTAAGAATCTTTTTAAGGTTTTTGTTTATTATAGTATTACCTAAAGCAAAATCCATAATTTTGTGGTTATTATATTAGAGGTTCTTAATAATTTTGGCTAGCTTAAATACATTAAATATGTATTTTAATCTTACTAGCCCTTTATTTAATTTAGGATTATTTTTAATAATAGTGTAGACCTTATTCATAATATAAATTCTGTAATAAGGCATAGGTACTAGTTATAAGTTTATATGTATTAGAGCTATTTTCTAGATATCCTTAATATATTAAGGTAGTTTACTAATGTAGTTTATTATAATTGTTTTTGTTTAATAATATACTTTATTTTAGCTAAGTAGCTTATTAGTAACTATTTAATTAATTTTGGTGATAATCTCTATTATTATTAGCCTTTATATAATATGTTAGCTAAGTTGTTTTATTGTGTTTTTAGGCTTTTAACTTAAAATATTAAATTTGAATTTAAACTAGTTATCTAGAGGATAAGGATTAGTATACAGTATATTATATTCTTTATATAGAACTAGGGGGTTATTATTACTATGTAATAGGGATTCTAGTTTAAGGTATATTTAAATAGAGTATTATATAAAGTATAAGGAGATTAGGCTTATTATAGGCTTAGGCTTAAGTAACTTAATACTTACTTTTTTTACTCTTACCTCCTTATTAATAGGATTATTATTTAGTATGTTTAAGAATTCTTTTAAAATACTTTTATTAGCCCTATTATTAATAATAGTAGGTTTTACTAATATCTGGAGGGCTACTGTTATGCTATTGTAATATAGATATATTATAGACCTTAGTAATTTAGTATATAATGCGCCCCTAAATAATATTATGCTATTAGCTAAGCTATTATATGTTATTTTCTTTCTATTAATACTCCCTATTTTTTTTATTTTAGGCTTAGATAAGTATAGCTTTAACTTTATATGGGTCTTTTACCTTTTACTAATTTAAAAGCACTTTTCTCTAGGCTTTAGTAATAATGTATACTTCTTACTTTTAAAAGTATTTCTAGGTATTTTATTTAAGTTAATTTTACTAACTTACTTACTATATAAGTATATTAATTAGGAATTTACCTCCAGTTTATTACTATATATCTTTATTTAACTAAGGCTAAAGTTTTTTCTTATATAACTATTACCTGTCTGTATTAAGCTAGAGATTTTATTTTAAATAATACCCTTTTAGTTATTACTTTTATTTTAATTTAGAGTATTATATATGGTTTTATAGGGAGTATTTAAGTTAATAAGTAGGCTAGTATTAATACTATCCTTATCTAGTATTAATAATTTTAATAAATTCTGGGTTATTATAGCCTAATACTTTTTAATAAGACTCTTAATGGATTAGTTAATATTTATATTATAATTTATAATAGCTATATTATCTGTTTTATTATATGGATTCTCTGCTATAGTTAATCCTTTAAAGCATAATAAGTCTTTATTATGGTTTACCTAATACATAATAGTAGATAAACTAGTATTATAAGTTAAAGAAATAGAGATATGGTAATAATTATTATTTTTACTTTTGAAACTACTAATATATAAAGGTAGACTTACTTATTTAAGCTTTTGTTTTTTTATTATTTTATAATCCGCTTATGGTGATATGGGTTAGCTAGTTATTAACTCTTTTTTGCTTTTAGAGTTTATGTGTTTCTGTTTAGTTTATTGGCTTTATTAGACTAAGGGTGTCCTTAAGGTAGGATGGCTACTGTTATTACCTTTATTAAATAGTAATGGTATAGGTATTTTGTTTTTATTAGCTAATCTTAAATAAGTTAGCTAGGTTTAATCCTTATAGACCCTAAGTAAATAAGTAACTGTGTTAAGAATTTATTTATAGTATAGTTTTTTTGTTATGGATATATTGTAATGATTTTGGATTTGGTTAACTGTGTTTAGATATGCCTATAGAATTTATACACTAGTTAGTTATATGTATATAGTTTGAAGTTGCTCTTAAGAAGTAAGGGTTAAGTATAACTTTTTTAATACTGAAATGCTATTCCTAGTAGATATTATAGAATTTATTAATTAATTATTTTAAGATATTAATAAAGTTATTAAGTTAAGTAGGATTATATTCTATAAGCTCTTTATAGATATAGTTAAGTATAGTTTATTAATATGTATTTTATTAGTATTATTTTATAAAGGGATATATGTAGATATTTATATTACTATAGTATATACTAATATAATATCTAGTTTATATACTAAAATTGCTTTTTTATCCCTAAAGGGATAAAGGAATAATAATATATAATTTATAACTAGAGTAAGCTAGGTAAGTAATAGGTAGCTAGATGGATAGTAGATTTATAAAGATATTATAGAAGGGTTAAGTAGATTATAAAAATATTATATTATAGAGGATATTATATGGGCTGGAGATTTAATTTTGGATAAAGGTTTATAAAAGGTAATAGGATTAAGAATAGAATAGATAATTAAGGCTACCTAGGGTAGTATTAACTACTGCTTATTTGTGTTTAAAATTTTAGGATTAGGGATTATATATAGGGGCTAGAGTAGCTTATATTTAGGATTAATAGAGTAAATTAGGAAATTAGGAAATTAAATTTTATATAGGATTATATTAGGAGTATTCTCTTTAATTAAGAGAATTTCTTATTTTAAGGGGTAAATATCTAGGTTTAAATAAATAGGGTTAAGTAAATTAAGAATAAATTTATTTAGGCTAATAATCCTTTTTTTTTTTAGAAAAAAAAAATTTTAGGAGGGGGGGGGAGGTTTAAGTATTAAGCTTTAATTAAAGGGATTATATATAAAATTATATATATATAACCTAATAACTAAATTATTACTATTTTTATTAGTTATTTATTCTGCCTTAAATTATTTTAGGGCTAATTTTTTATTATAGCTAGCTATAGGTAAACTATAATATATGGGGTAAGAAAGTAATATGTACTAGGGTAATATTAATATTAGTTCTTAAACTATTTTAGTTATTTTAGTAGATAAAGATAAAGAGATAGTAGAGAGTTTAATAAAATCCCCTGATATACTTATAAGTTTAAGCTTATAAAAAGTTATTTTTAATATAATTAAGTTTGAAGATAAGGCTTTAATAAGGATCTTAATTACTAGTACTATTTTAAATTAGCTTATATTCTAGGTTAGTAATTATATACTTTTCCCTTTTAAATTTATTAAAATAATTTTTAATAAGTATAGTTAGTTAAATACTTTTATAATCTATTGTACCCTGGATTTTGTAAAGGGTTATCCTAAAATCTCTAGTTAGAATTTAATTAGATAAATAAGTTAGCCTTAGTATTTTTAGATTATCTGTTTAGAGTTTATAATTAAGGTTATTAATTATAAAGGAGTAGATAATAATGGCTGGCTTATAAAGATAGGAATATTTTTAATTAATCTTTTAGTGCTTAATTGTGTTATTATGCCTTATTATTATAATAGCTACTGGCTCCTTATAGTGCTATTTTTTTATAATAAGGTATTTATAATATTGGACTCTTTTTAGTTAGGTAGGTACTTAAAATTATATAAATAAATTAAAGAGTGTATTAGATAATAGGTATAAGGTGTTTATTCTGCTTAAGAAGGGTAGTTAAGGATATAAATAGAGTATTTATGGTAGTATAATGATTTAGATTATGGTATCTATATTATAATAAATGCCCTTTTTATTAGTAAGGGTATGGGGCCTATGGTGTATAAGGTAATTATAGTACTATAATGGAGATATTTTGTGGTATATATAGTGAGTTATGGGGACAGAGTATTAGAATTAAAAAATTAGAAATTATTCTTTTAGTAAGTTTTGCTACTACCTAGTAATACTATAAATAATAAGTTGTGTAAAATAAAGTATATTATATTAAAGGTATTAAATTTTTGATTTATAGATAAGAAAGATCCCTTCTGGCCTTTTTTGCCTAGGTACTCTCTTACTGTTTCCTATTTCTTATTATAATATACTAAAAACTTAGGGGAAGAGGTATATTTTTTCTATAGATAAAAATTAGTGAGTAAAGAGACCTGGGTTAGTGATGGTGTATAAATATACTTAAGATATTTGGTTTTTAAGTTGTGTATTTTAGAATGGAGGGCTTTTTGCTAGTTTTTCTGTTTATGTTTAAATGTGTATTTATTTTATTGAATTCTCTTCTTTATTTTGCTATACTAGCCCTTAAATCTTATAATAAGCTTTTTAAGTTTTTTAATATCCTTTTTGCTTTATTTATTTCTGTATTTATATAATTTAGCTTTTTTCCCTTTTGTATTGCTAATGTGTGATAATGGAGATAGTGATATTCCCTTTATAGAGTGGTTTTAAGTTAGTGGTTTTTGTGTTAGGATATTAAGGTATACTTTGGATTTTATAGTTTGATTAAGTTTAGCTAAAATATTTGGTTTATAGGATATGGAAGTATGAAGGGAGTAATTTGATAGTTTGTGGGGTATATTTGCTATTCTTGCTGCTAGTTATGGGTTATTTAAAGGTTATGAAGTTGTTACTTTAGCTTAAGTTATATCTTATTTAATTTACTAAGGGTTCTGCTGTTAGTATTTCTATTTAGTGGAAATGGGTAAGTGATATTGTTTGTATTATAGCTATAGAGGGTAAGTATATCTGGATTTTATAGTGGAGGTTTTATTTTCCCTTAGAGCTAATAAGGTTGATAAGGCGCTTATATTGTAGATAGGGGTCCTATAGTGGTTAATATGTATAGGGTTTAATAAGTTTTAGAGGGGTCTTAATAGAGAGTAATTATTTAGCTTTATGGTATTTTAGGTTAGCTTAGGGGCTTAGGGTAGTATATATGGGGATAGGTTACTTATATAGGTTATGGTTGTTTTAAAGCTATTACTGTTATTTATGCTACTTTTTATGGGGGATATTGTGATTTTAGGTATTATGTAAAGTAGGTTAGTAATAGAATATACTTAATTAGTTAAGTTAGTTATAAAGGATTTTTTTAGGTATTTTTCCTTTAGTATTAACTTAATATTACTTTTAGAGCTTATATAGATTTTAAAGAGTTTAGTTACTATTTAAGTATATCTGGTATTTTTCTTATGGATTTCCCTTAGTTTATAAAGTTTAAGTTTAAGGGGAGGTTGGGTAATGTAGGTGTTGAATTTCTTAGTTATAGATGGGTTTATAAATAGTTGTATAAATATTATTAGGGTTATAAGTTTAGCTAGTATTAGGCTGTTTTGGGTAGTTGTTAATGTAAAATAGATGAGTGCTTTTTTCTGGATATGGATTACTAGCTGCTTTATGGCTTTTGGTTTTTATATACTAAAGTTGGTTAATTTTAAGGGTAGGAAGTTATTTGGGAAGTTTTTATTTATGGTTTTTAGGAATAAATTAGCCTATTTTTATTTATTATTTATATTAGATAATATTAAGATAAGCTGGATAATGTTTATATGTGTTATAGTTGCTGTAAGGTAGTGTTTTTTTTTAGCTGATATACTGGTAAACTTTAATAAGGTGGGTATATTAATAAATAACTCCTTAGTACTACTATATTTTATAAATAGTGCCTTAAAGGGATTATATAGGCTCTAGATAACCTTATTAACTTTTCTATTTTAAATAGGAGGTGTACTTATAATTATAGATACTATAGCTATAAGGCTATTAGATATATTAATTAAGCTAGATAGGTTTCTTTAGGTATTAATAGCCTAATAGTTTAAGGGTAGGCTTATATTAGTTTTGGGAGTTATAGTATACCCTTATTTTTGTAACTAGTTAGTAGGCTAAGATTATGGGTAAGGTATAGGTAAGGTAAGCCTAATTTATCTAGATAGGACTATAGGTGCCTTAGTTAACTAGCTATTTTGTATAGGGTGTAGGTAGGGTATGTTGGTATTATGGTGGTGTTTAAGTATTATATTTGTATTATTTAATTATTACTGATAATATTAGAGTGAGAAAGTTAAGGGGTGTTTTAGATTTAAAGGATGTTATGGGTTAAAAGGTAGGAGTAGAGGTAGATGATAGAAGGGGGATGGAAACCTTATATAAGTATACTGGGCTATTATTTATACCTAGATATATGAAACTTACTTAGTAATATAGTTAGTGCCCTATTATTAATAGCTTTTTTATTATAAACTTATTCTATTTTTAAGGTTAAATTTAGCTTAGCTATATTGCTTTTATATGTTAATTATCCCTTTTTTTTTAATATTTAGTATTAAAAATTAGTTTATAATTTAAATTTAGGGTTTAATTAAGTAAGTGATTAATAGTTTATATATAATAAATATACTATAGAGAAGTTATTATTTAGGCTAGTTTCTCTTAAGTTAATAGTAATTAAAAGAATAAAAATTAGAAAATAGATTAAATTAAATAGAGAAAAGAATTTATTTAAATTTAAATTATATTATTCTAATTTTTATGCTTAGGCTGCTTTATTAGAAAATAGAGTATATAGATATAGCTAAAAGAATAAATATTAGAGGTAAATTTATTTTAAAATATGAAAATTATATTAAAACTTAGTATTTTTAAGGACATAATATAGCTAATAAGGTATAATTAATAATATTTTAAATATAGTATATTATTAAATATATTTTTTAAATAGTATATCTTAAGATATATTTAGCTTATTATTTATATATACCTTTTTTTATAAGAGGAATAAATATTTTACTCCTTAGAGGAATATTTGGTAATTTTATAGCTATTAGTGCTTAGAAGATTATATGATATTTTAATTGCTGAGTTATTAAGAAAGGTAGGGTATAGCTATATTTACTTAATATAATACCTTACTATTTTTAGTTATATATATAGTTAATTAATTACTATTTAAGGATTCTAATTATTAGCCTATACTCTTAATAGGTCTTAGTAAATGCCTTAATGGGTTTATATATATGTAGTTTTGTATATTAGCTAGTTTATATATTGTGAATAGGTGAATTTTATATATTTTTAGGATTAATTATAGTTAGGTTTATATACCTACTGGGTGCCTAATTAGTAATAGCTTTTAGCTAATTCTTATTAAGTATGGATCTTTTTTATACTTTACCTTTTTATATATAAAGGGAGGAATTATAGAATGTACTTTATGAGGTGGCATAAATATACTTAGTTAAAGTAATAAAGGTAGAGGTTAGGTATATTATAAGTATTTTTAACTGGGATAGTAATAGGATACTAAGGGAGGTGGTTATAGGTAAGATAGGTGTTAAGTGAAGTTAAGTAAGTAATAAGTTAAGGCTATTTATATTAATACTATGTGAAATAGCCCTATTTAAATATTATAAGGATAAAAAGCTTAATAATATAGTATTATAGTAGTCCTAAAATAATAATGTAGTTATTATAGTAAATAAAAATAACTATATTAATACTGAGGATTTAAAAAAGAGTTAATATGTTAAATGCTAAGTAAGTGATTATGGTTGGAGTATTATGGATGCTTTAAATAAGTTTAATGTAATCTTTTAGGTAGAGGTATAGATATATATGTTAAAATTTATGGTTATAGTACTTAAAACTGTAATTGGCCTTTATAAGGATTAATATATAGTACTAGCTAAAGTTAAAAAAGGTATGCTTTATTAGAAAAATAATTTTACTGATTGCTAATAAGTTACTATTACTTAAGTAATAGAGACTTATTACCTATATATAATAAGAGGTGTTAATATAAAGATAGAAGATAAATTTAGCTTATTTTATATAATTTAGGTAGAGGTATTTAGTAATAGGCTAGATATGGGGAATAGTAAGTTATAGATGAATTCTATATAAGATAATACTAGGTATAGATATTAGAAGTAATAGTATATTATAGTAGCTTTAAGTACTAATATATGTCTTTAGCCTAATTACCTAAGTATAAAATAAGAGTAAGTCTTTTTTAGGAAGGGTTTACTTAGTATTTATAATAATTTAGGGTTTTAAAATCTAATATTTTAATATGTTTTTAGTAGAATTTATTAAATTAGAGTATAAGTAGGCTGTATTTATCTAGAGGCCTAATAAAGCGCCTATATTAGAAGGGTAAGGTTTTATTTTATTTAAGAAACTATTTTTAAGATAATAAATTTTAATAAGTAGTTTACTCCTTTAATATAAAAAAGTATTAACTTTTTTATTACTTAGGATAGGCTTATTAGAAAAAATATTTAAAAAGAGAAGGGAGGGCTTAAGAGATATAACCTATTACTATTTTATTATATTGTTACTTATATTTATTTAGTATTATAAAGTTTTACTACTTACTGCTATTAATTTACTTTAACTCTGCTAATATGGCTAAAGTTATTATTAGGTATAAGGGGTGGGCTAATTTATTATGTTAAGGTGTAATATTTATATTACCTAAGCTTTAAGAGAATACCTAAATTAAAATATGTAGTAAATAAGCTATATCTTATATTATTATATAAAATATATAGTACTATAAATTAATATTATGGCTTTTCTTAAAATATATTATTATTTATAGTTATGATTTAATATAGCCTTATTGCTTAAACTAATAATAAAATAAATATATAGTTTATTAGATCTATTATTGCCTTTATAATATTAGGTCCTAATATAATATCTGTATATTTTTAATAAAGTACTTATTTAAGTTTTTTTTACTTAATAAGTAGTAGGTTCTGAGGTTTTTAGTAGTATAAGTAAGTAATTAATGATGTGCTTTTGATAGTTTTAATTAGCTATATTAAGCTTAAGGGATTTTTTAGGGGTTATAATAAGTATGCCTGCTTCTCTAGATAATAAGTTTTTATTTCCCTAATATTTATTTAGTTATATAGGTAACTACTTATTATCTATAGTAAGTTTTAATTATAGAAGTATTATTTATTATTGTAGTTAAGGCTTATAGGGTATATTAGCTGTATTTTAATATTATAATATAGGACTTTAACTATTGGGTTATTATTAGCTACCTAGTAGTAGTTATGGACTTTATTTTAAGATTCTTATAAGTATTATATTTATTATAGAAAAGTTTTAAAAAGTAGGGATAATTATAAAGTACTGAAAGGTAGTACTTTATAATAGTAATATTAGTATTTTATGTAAGGTAGTTAGTTTATTACTATGCCTTATGACTAAGGTAATTAATTACTTATATTATTATTATAATACTTAATAAAAATATTTTATTAATTAGGGTATATATTAAGAGCTAAATTAATTAATTCTAATAAGAACTTAAGTAATTAAAATAAAGTATTAATAATAGGTAATTAGATTAATATTAATAGGTAGTTAAATTAATATTAATAGGTTAAGGAGGTATTATAGGGTATGGGATTAAGGCTATAAAAAGTACTATAATAGTAGGCTTTAATTAGCTATAATACTATTTAATTAGTAATATATATATAATATTTATTTTTAAGTTTATAAATTTTGGTTTTTTATTATTATTTAAAAATATATATCCCTATTTTATATTAAAACTATATATAAGGTATAATTAGCTTAACTAATAATAGTTTTTACTATAATATTAATAGTAGGCTTATATTCTAAAAAGTAGATAGATTATATTATATAATTTTTAGAAGTAAATTCCTAAAAATTATATAATTTTTAAAAGTAAATTTCTATTAATTTTTAAAGATTATATAAGTAATATTATTAAATATTAATAATAATAGCTGCCCTATATCTTCTATTATATAGGTATTAAATCTCTTTATTAAAAATATATAAGAGTAATGCTATATTATATTTAATTTACTTAATAATCTTAATTACTGCCTTTATGCTTTTTTTTTTATTATACTTTTTATTTTAAATATACCCTTTTTATTTTTAATAAAATTTAAAGGCTCTATACTTAATAGCTATTTACTTTTTCTATAGTAAAGAGGTACTTAGGCTTATACTTAAGTATAGTAATAATAGTACATAGGCTAATAAGCCCTTACCTAATAATTATAGCTATTTTATTAGTGATCTTACTGGTAGTTAGCTGGCTAAAGGTGTTTTTAGTGTTAAAGTAGTTTGTTGGGAAGATGTCCGTTATAAGTATAAGTGACTAGTTATTGATTTCTGGGGGTGCCTTTATTATGGTGCTATTAGTGTTAGGTACTTAGATATACTTAATACTTAAGAGCCTATATTAACTAATATAAAGGCTTAATATTAAATTTATAGAAAATTATTTTTTATAAAAAATTAAAATTTAGAATTTATATTATTATTATAATGTATGTTATATAAGGATAGGGTATAAGGTATTTTATAAGTGTAATAATTTTAATTAATTATATAAGGCTATTAATAGTAGCTAGACTTTTTAACTTATTATATTATACTATAAATATTGGTATTAGGCTATTTAGTTTTAGTGCTGATAATATGATTTTGTAAAGGGTGAAGCTACTATAAGACATAAGTTACCTAATTTAGTAATATTAAGTATTATAAGGAGGTGCTTTTATTATATGACTTAGGCTATTAGGTTATTTGAAATAGATATGTATAAAAGTATATAAAACTTATAGTTTTATCCTATTAGGACTTATAGAAAAATAGGATTAGCTTAATAGAATATATGTAGTATAATTTTATGTTGCTTATATTTCTAATAAATTAAACTACCCATACTTATATATATTAATTTATTACTAATATATTATAGGAGCTATTAGTAGTGTTTATATATAGTTATTGATATTTTATAATAGCTTATAATAATATTTTAGGTATTATTTTTGTTAGCTAATTTTAGTTAGATAGCTATTTTACTTAATAATTTTTTTTTAAGTATAATTCTTTATTAGTATAATAATAACCTGTAGTTTATTGTTATTTTCTAGATTATACCCTTTACTTATGGGCCTAGTAATTTTTAGTTTTATTTTTATATTTATGTATTTTATAGTAGGCTCCCTTAAATAAGTATAAATATTCTGTATAAACTTATATAAATTATACTTCTTAATAATATTAAATATAGTATTTAAAGTATTTATCTGGTTATTCTAAATAAATATATAAGTATTTAGCTATATTTATATATAACTAATAGAAAAAGCCTAAATTATAATAAATATAATATTTAAGGAATAAATATTTACTTTTAGCTCTTTTTTGCTCTTTTTAAAAATATTATAAGGAAATTAAAAATTGGCTAGCTTTGCTTTATTAATACCCCTTTTGTTTTAAAATTTTTTAAGGGGATATTAGGGGAGGTTAGCTATATGATTCTGGATGTATTAAATTATAATATAGGTATTTATATTAATATAACTAATATTGGGAAGTTTTTATATTAATATATTATATAATATATATACCTAAATAAAGTACTATAAGTACCCTATTTTATTATATACTATTATAGGTAATTAAGCTTATTTTTTAGTATAATTAGGGCTAAAGTTATTTAAGAATTCTATTATAATAATAATAAGGTTAGGGAAGATAATAAAAAAAATATTAATAAAGACCTTATTAATAATACTTTTAGCTTTTTAGTTATTAAGTATAATCTCTTTCTTTTATTTTTTTAATTTTAGGAGTTTAATTTTAATTAGGGTATTATAAAGTTTATAATATAAAAAAGCTACTATATGCTGATAATAGGTATTAAAATATTATAGAATAGTATTGCTATTAATATCCCTTTTAATATTAAAAGATCTATATTTATACTTAATATATTAGGAAAAAAGGTTTTAGCCTATATTTACTAATAGCTTATTAATTACTTTCTAAGCCTTATTATATATTAAGCTATGCCTAACCTCTATATTATAATTATTTAGGGTAAGCCTATTCTAGATAGCCTTAGCTAATTTTTACTTAATATAGTTATCCTAAGTTAGTTTATTATTTTTATTACCTATAGCCTAATTTTAATAATTTATTAAGTTTTAGTATATATTATAATAATAGGGTTTAAAATAACTTATAATATAATTATTATAATCCCCTTCTATATTTACCCTATTTATAATAGTTATTAGACCTGTATTACTATTAAGCTAATACTACTTTTATAGTAGCTTAGCTAGCTTTCCTAAGGTATTAATTTTAATAGATAAATACTTTTTATTTAGTTAAAATAAGTTTTTAAGCTGTAAATTCTGGGTTTTCTGGTTATTATTTAGTATAATTAAAAGTAAAACCTTATTAAAAGTTTCCTTTAAATCCCTATATTTATTTTGTTAATATTTATCCCCTTATTTATTATATAGCCCTATGCCTAGTATAAAGTCCCTTTTACCTTCTCTACTTAGGTACTAGGTTTTTTTAGGTTCTTTATTAGGGTTTTATAACTCTTCTTTTTATTTATTTAGTTAACTTTTATTCTCCTTTATATTATTTTGTATAGAATTAGGTAATATATTTATTAGCTTTTTTTATAAAGCTAGCTTTATATTAGATAGTTTTTGGATATTATTTTTTAAGGGGCCTAGGTTTGATTATAAGTATTATATAAATAATTATAATTATTTATATAATTTATCTGCTGCTATAGGCTATAAATTATTTTAAGTGCTAATTTTATATTTCTTTAGGAATTATAAGAAACTTTCTATTATATTTAGGACTCTATATATATTATTAATACTAAACCTTTTATATTTAGCAAAAGCGGTAATATACTTATTTTCTATACTTTATTAGTTTTTAAGCTAAGCTATAATATTCTAAAACCTTTTAATAGGTTTATGGTAATTAGGCTTTATATATTTTAAGTCCTTTATTTCCTTAAATTATTTATTAAGTTTTTAAAGTTTATAGTAAAGATAAGTCTTTTATGACTATATTCTATACCCTAGTATATATAATATATTAATATTTATAGGACTAAGAGTATATATAGCTTTCTCTAAAAAGGGAGTAATTTATATTAGGTATCCTTACTTAAATTTACTTTCTATAATAAGTATAATAGTAGTAATTATTTTGTATAATTCCTTAATTTTGACTTATTAAGAGATACTAATTAGCCTACTTTTACTATTAATTAAAGGTTTTTTATATTAATAGCTAATTAATACTGTTATTAGTAGCTAGGCTGTTAATTAGGATAATACTATAGTTATAAAAAAAGACCTAATATGTGTTTTAAGTAGCTGGGGTAATTCTTTAAAATTATACTAAGTATTATTAGGTTTCTTTATCTTTAATAGGTTATAGATTAGGTTAAGCTTATTAGTAATAGGTAGGTAAATATCTGGGTTAATCTATTTAAATAGCTTAATAATTTATATCTAATACTGTATAATATATATATGGATTAATTAAAAAGCTTTAATTAATATTAATTAGGTTTTATATACTAACCTTTTCTACTTTTTCCTATATTTAATTATAAGGATTATCTACTATAAGCCCTACAAAATATACTTCTAATAATAATATTATTTATATATATAATATAGGTAGGCTGTTTGGTTTTTTTCTATATCCTAGCTAGCTATTTTTATATATTTTTTATTATAGGAGTTTTCTTTTCTAATGTAATATTTATAATTAAGGGATAGAGATGTGGGGTTGTTATCTATATATAAGATATTTAAGGTATAGGTAGGAAAATAAGGTTAGATTACTAGGTTAATTATATAGGTAAAGCTTAAATTAATAATAAATAATAAGTATAAGATAATTAAGTACCTAAAGCCCTAGCCTTTAGAAACTAGATATATATTAAGATAAATTAAAGAGACTTTTTCTAGAAATATTATAAATCCTTATATTAAGGAAACTTAGAGTTAAATAATAATTTTCTTAGTAGTAATAGGCATAGTGGTTTTCCTATTAGTGTATTAAATCTGTCTATATTTCCCTAGCTGACTATAGTTTAAGATAGATAAGCTTTACTAGTTTTATTATAATATTTTCTCTTATTTAGGTTTTTGCCTATATTAATTAGTTTATGTTTTTTATTTATAGTTAATTTAATGTAATTAAATTTAAAAGGGAGGTTTAGGTTATTCTTTTAATATAAATAGTATTAGCTATTTAGTTTTATATATATAATATTAGGTTACTTATAAAAGAAAAGAGGGATTTAGTTATATAAAAGGAGATAGTAATTATTACCTTAGGTAGTATATTTTTAAGTTTATTAATTTATTTTTAATAATAATTTTATATATTTTAATCTGTTTTTTATTCTAATAATAGAGATTATTTTATAATAAGAGAAATATCCTTATTTTTATATAGTTTAAAGTTTACTATATATAGCTAAAGAGTTTGTAGTTTTTAATAGCTTATAATAGAAACTTTATAAATAATTTTTATTAATTTATTTACTTATTTTCTTCCTTTTTAAGTAAAGTAAACTCTTATTTACTGGGAATTAATTGCTTTAGGAAGATATTTTTGGGATTTATATTATTAAAGTTAGTAAGTTATGGTATTAGGGTAGGTTTATTAAATTCTAAGGTAGCCTTATATTAATTACTATTTTTTATATAATTATTCTTATTATTACTATTATTACTAATATTAAATATATTACTAAATATGCTATTATTAAGGTAGTTATTATTATTACTAGGTATTAAGGTAGAAAAGTAGTTAGATAGTAGTATAGCTTAAGTATTAGCTTACTTAGTACTAAACTATTTTATATTAATAAATTTACCTTTAGGTACTTACTATTTTTTTAGCTTTAAATAAGTATATATTAAGGAAAACCCTTTTTAGATATTAAGTGGGTTAGTTTTTAGCTATATAGATAATAGTAGTAGTATATTAGTATTTAGCTTAAAATCCTTAAAATTATAGGGTATTAGGATTTCTAAGCTATTAAATATATTATATATTAATAGGTATTATAATTTAGATTATAAAGATATTAATTTTTTTTAAAAAGTAGAGTTTTTTAAAAAATAAGCTATTATAAGGAGGGTTTAAGGAGTATAAGTTAGCTAAATAGAATTAATAATTCTAAGGGATTTTAAGTTTTAAGGAGTAAAGAAAAAAAAGGAGAAAAAGTTAAAATTATTATAGTAATTATAGTTAAGGATTTTTGATTTCTTATATTTTTTATCCCTTATTTTTTTTTTTT
>JBBWSL010000228.1:0-52969 GCA_038088545.1 Diaporthe humulicola | reverse complement strand
TATATATTTATATATTTATATATTAAGGGGTATAATAGTATAGCTCTTATATACTACTAGAAATAACTAATTATAAATTAATTATTATAGTCTTTTAGTTAAAAAGTAGAATTTATTAATAGTAATTCTTAAAAACTATCTTAAAAACTAATTTTATAGCTAGGATTTAAGCTCGCTAGTTAGAAAAATTAGTGTGGAATAGTTGCTGCCACAGCCACTGTAGCAGCCCCTTCTAGGCTATTGACTGTGGCCTGGCTTTGTTGCTTAGTTAGCCCTAGGTAGCTCTCTAATTAGCTGCTAAGGGTATAGATAGCTCTGGGGAAGGCTTTGCCTTTAGAGGCTTCCTTTCCCCTAATAACTACAAGAATCTATACCCACTGTAACCCACAATAGTTACTATAAGTGCACTCCAGAGCCTAACTAATAATTAGATAATTAGATAAATAAATAAATAAATAAATAAATAAATAAATAAATAAATAAATAAATAAATAAATAAATAAATAAATAAATAAATAAATAAATAAATAAATAAATAAATAAATAAATAAATAAATAAATAAGTAAATAAGACTTATAATATAATAGTTCTAAAATATTGAAAATTTACTTATCTCTTATAAGCAATTACTTAGGTAGATTAAAGTATATATATAGCAGCAGTACATATCACAGCCTTTTCAAAATAAGAAGCTTTTTTTAAATATTATTCAGACCAACGTATCATTTTAGTAAACCTTTGACCTGCTACATGTAGTGCTTAAGCAGCACAGTGTTGCTAGAAGTCAGAGGACCCCCCTCCTGAAATCCCAAGACATCAACTGGGTTGCCTTATCTTGCTGTCCCTTGCCCTCCATCTCCCAAGTGAGTGAAGACCACACCAGGTCAAATCAGAAAGCAGATGTGGAAAATCCCTCTTTTTCAGCTGCCTTGAACCTTCTTTGGATTCGGGTGTCGAGCGTCATCAATGAATTTCCACCTCCGCGACATGTCCCAATCTTGCCCACCTTTTCGTCGTAGAATCATGAGACCCAACCTTCCCCTAACTTTTTGTCATGGTATCATGTGACTTGCAGCGAAGCCGTTTAGCGGGCCGACATAGCCTTCGTGACCAGTCTCTTCAGAGCGAGCTCCTTCTTCTTGAGGTCCTCGGCCGTCGAGTCCTCGACCTCAAGCGCAGACATTGCCTCCGACAGAGTCTGCTCAATCTTGTCCTTCTGGCCGCGCTTCAGCTTCAGGGACAGGCTGGGGTCCGAGACGATCTCCTCGACGCGGGTGATGTACGACTCGAGCTGCTGCTTGGCCTCAAACCGCTTGCTGAAGGCCTCATCGTTGGTCTTGAACTTCTCGGCCTCGCTGATCATGTTCTCGATCTCGGTGCTGGAGAGCTTGCCGACAGAGTTGGAGATGGTGATGTTGGCGCTGCGGCCAGACGTCTTCTCGGTGGCCGTGACCTTCAGGATGCCGTTGACGTCCACCTCGAAGATGACCTCCAGAACGGGCTCGCCTGCCTTCATCGGGGGGATCGGCGCAAGTGTGAACTCGCCCAGAGACGTGTTATCTTCACAGCTGACCCTTTCGCCCCTGTTTTACAGTTAGAATCGACGCACAAGCATGAAAAAGGAGGAAATCGCAAAATTACTGGAAAACCGGGAAGTTAACTGTCTGTTGCCTGTGGAGTTGTCAGCGATGTATTCAAGCAAGAAGGGGGCTCAGGGGATGCTGACATGTCCGAAACTGTGGTGAATTGACGCTGTCGATTCAAGGTTAGCTGACGACAAGGTGATGATGGCGGCCGACGACGTCGATGATGATGATGAACAAATGAAACCCATGGTGTTGAACAAATGAAAACGATGACAGAATGAAATCCATGAGCCAGATGATGAGCCAGATGAAACCCGAGATGTTGGACGCCGTCCGTGGCATTCCAGGTGACAATGATGAGCAAATGATGTGGTAGATGATGGTATGAGGCGGCGGCGGCGGCGGCGGCGTAGCCTGGCTACTCCATGAAGAGGCAGTAGAGTCCCAGACCTGGTTGACGGCTGAGTCCAGGTCGGTGAGGGCAGGGGCGACGTCCGACATGGTGCAGCCTCACAACCTCTCGTGGGATGACCGCAGGGACGACGACCTCCCACGCTCTCGTGGGATAACCTCGGGGATGACGACCTCACAACCTCTCGTGGGATAACCGGTGGATGGAAAATTTGCGCATCTCCCATGGTGGGAGGGCTAAGCGGGCACGCCCGTATTTACCTTGGCTCATGGCTGTTGGGGAAGGAGCAGTGGGAAGGTGTCAAGGAACAAAAATTTGGAAGACGGACCCTGCACCACCAAAATGTCAGCCACAAGATCGTGGGATTTTTACGAGAATATTACAGAAAATTGAAGATACTTACTTGCGAAGAGCTGGGACAGTTGTACCACGCGGGACGACAGGCCTTTTTTGATCGTCAGTACCAGGAGAGCAGCCGTGGAAGAATGATACTCACGCGAAAATGCGGCCCTCCATCTCAACACCAAGACTCAGGGGGCAGACATCGAGGAGCAACAGGTCGGCAGTGTCGGCGGACTGGGCCTTGCCAGAAAGGATGCCGGCCTGGACAGCAGCACCGAAAGCGACGGCCTCATCGGGGTTGATGGACTTCTCGAGCTTCTTGCCGTCGAAGTAGTCTGACAGCAACTTCTGGATCTTGGGGATACGGGTGGAACCGCCAACGAGAACAATCTCGTCGACAGCGGACTTCTCGAGGGAGGCATCCTTGAGAACCTGGGTAACGGGCTCAAGAGTTCCGGAGAAGGCCTTGGCGTTCAAATCCTCGAAACGGGCACGGGTGATGGTCAGGTTGAAGTCGTTGCCGTCGAACAGAGAGTCGATCTCAATGGTAGCCTGAGCACCGCTGGACAGGGTACGCTTGGCACGCTCACAGGCGGTGCGGAGACGGCGAAGAGCACGAGCGTCGCCAGACAAGTCAGCCTTAGTCTTGCGGTTGAACTCCTTCTTGCAGTGTTCCAGCAAGTTGGTATCGAAGTCCTGACCGCCAAGATGAGTGTCTCCTGCAGTTGCCTTCACCGTGAATACGCCTCCTTGAATGTTCAGAAGGGACACATCAAAGGTACCGCCACCAAGATCGTAGATCAGGACGTTGCGCTCCTTGTTGGACTTGTTGGAGCCAAGACCGTAAGCAATGGCGGCGGCGGTGGGCTCGTTGATGATACGGAGGACGTTGAGGCCGGAGATGGAGCCGGCGTCCTTGGTAGCCTGACGCTGGTTGTCGTTGAAGTAGGCAGGGACGGTGATGACAGCCTTCTCGACCTTCTTGCCGAGCTTGACCTCAGCAATCTCCTTCATCTGTTGCCACGAGGTGTCAGCACTGAGACTTGTCAGGGTGGCTCTGTATCGCGCGGCGCGCATACCTTGACCAGGACCATGGCAGAGATCTCCTGGGGGGAGAACTGCTTGGTCTCACCGAGGTACTCAACCTCGACCTTGGGGTTGCCGTTGTCATCGACGACCTTGAAGGGCCAGGACTCCTGGTCCTTCTTGACGGTGGGGTCGTCGTAGCGGCGACCGATCAATCGCCTGAGTGCGACGCCAAGTCAGTACGTGGGGTGTGCAGCTGCGGAGAGGGGGAAAGAGAGGGAGCATACTTGACGTCGAAGACGGTGTTGACGGGGTTCATGGCGGCCTGGTTCTTGGCAGCCTCACCGATTAACCGCTCCTCGGCCGTGAAGGACACGAAGGAAGGCGTGGTGAAAGAGCCCTGCTCGTTGGCGATGATCTCGACATTGCTGCCCTCGTAGGTGGCCACGCAAGAGTAGGTGGTACCTGTTTTTGGCTCCAAGTCAGCAGTCTGTAGAACCCGCCGCTTGTCGCATGAGGGCCGCCACTTCGCCTATCCGACCAGGAGGGGTGCGCGACCGAGGGGGTTTTGCCAGGAACGTACCCAGATCAATGCCAATGGCACCGTCGTAGACTTCTTCCGCCATTTTGGATGAGAAGAAAATAAGTTGTCGGAAAGGGAGAGGGTGAGGTTTGGGATGGACAACGGCACAAGTAAAGGCAAGTTTTCAGAGGGCGGGAGGATGGGTTTTGAACCGGTCGAAAGCGTGGGGCTGGCGGCAAAAGAGAGTGCGCAGGAAATTTTGAAAATTTTCAACCAGGTGCACGAGCCAAGGTCGTTCACTCCCCTCGCTACCCAGCACCCAATAGATACCCGTCCGCCCACCTGGGCAATTGGGGTTGTCCATGCTTATCTTATCGGTCAGCGGAGTATGCATGGGTGGGCACTGGCCGCCTGGCCGCCTGGCCGCCCACGCTACAAATCTGTCTGCCCCCGCAGCTCGCTGTAAGACCGACTGTGGTCTACCAGTGCCATTTTAGTATTACATGGGCTGACAGGATATAGGCGGTCAGCCTAATGCAGAATCTGCTCTACAGCACGGGTTCGATGGGCGTTAAGGAGCCTCAAAATCTGCCTGAGACGGCTTGTTTTGGAATTACATGTATTTTACCAGTCCCTAGTCTTTCCCACCATAGGTATCGGCCTGTACACCTAAGGCACGGTTGAGTGTGCACTACCTACCTAGGCAGGTAGTGTGGTGCTCTTGCTCGGCCTCCTCCACCCGCCAGCACTGCACAGTAGTCATGTGAGGGCGAAATTGAGTCTTGTCGGTCCTGCTCAACCACGAAAGACCGAGTCTCATCGCCACGCCGGAAATGACCGCCCTGCATATCTGGCATGCTGCGTCCAACCTCACCTGGCCTTTGTTTGCCCTCTGCTAGGCAGACACGTACGCAATCGCGAGACAAGACCGTTCAATAAGCACACCGCCACGAAGCAAAAGAGAAGTCAGGCTCCTAGTACTGCTTCATAACGTTCGCAAGGATAGTAATCTTCTCAAGCACTGCGTCGGAGCCGTTGGCCAGCTTCTGGCCTTTCGGCAGCGCGGCAATCATCTGCAGCACAATGGTGTTGACGCCTTGGTGGAGCTGTGCGTCATACAGGAGTTCTCCGCTCTGGATCGAGTCCCGTGGGGTTGCGACCCCCCGGGCGAGGGTCTGTCCATTAACGACCACGTACAACTTGTAGGGGCGTTGCTGCTGCTCGAGGGCAGGCGAGACGCGTGGCACGATCTGAAGTTTCCATTGGTTGGCCGCGAGATTGACCGTAAAAGACTGCTGCAGCTTTTTCGGATGAGGAGACACGTTGAAAACAAATTGCTTCTCCGCGCCATTGTCCGGTGGCGTACGCAAACACAGATTGGCCATGATTGCCTCCGAGAGACCTGTGAACAAGTCAGAAAGTGGTGCTTATATCTTGTCGTGGGCTCCAAACTCACCAACTCCCGCACACCGGAATGTGAAGTCGTACAACGCAGCTGCGTGTTGCTGATGCACAGGCATATGTCCATTGGGTGGGCCGGGCTGAGGCGCGGACTGGCCGGGGCCACTGGCCGGGGGAAGCATTACAGGCCGGAACGCACTCGAACTGTAGCCGTTGTTCATTGGGGGCGCAACAGTCGGGGATGCCCTGCTGGAATCCTCGCGCTTCATCACCGCAGATGGCGTACCGGGCCCAGCGACCTGGGCGAGTTTCGCTGCCGCTGGGTTGACGGGGGCTGGCCTTGTGGTGGTTCCATTGACAGCTCCCTCGCCCGGCGCAGGGGCCGGGCCGGGGTGAGGCGCCTGCGGGGCCGGGGAGCCTTGTGAACCCTCCCTGCCGCCGCCGACGTGAATCGTGATTCGTTTTGGTCGCCCGGACTGGGCCTGTGGCGTCTGCGCTGAGGGCGCTCTCAAGATGATTTTAGGCTGAGGGGGTTCCTCCACGCATGCCTTGGCTTCATTGAGCTGCTCGTAGAAGGCGTCCTGAGAAACGTTAGAACCGCGGGCAAGTCAATTGTGGTATCCTGGCTTACTTTGAGCTCCTTCGCTAGCTCGAAGATTTCACTGCCTTCCTCGTTGTAGTAGAACGCGTTGCTCCAGAGCAGACTCGCCTTCTCTTCCAGGGCAGCCCAGCTCTTGAACTCGCTGACCCCTGTTGCTCCAGCTCTACCAACCATGCCTTTGATGGCTCGCCAGAGCTTCTTCAATGACATTGGCTCATCGATGAGTTGGTAGTAGTCCTTCAATGACTTGGGGGGCAAGTTGATAAAGGGTTCAAAATACGGCCATTCATCACTGGTCTGTTAGTCAAATGTTGCTTTAATTGTTCGAAACAAGTGACGTACTCTT
Source organism: Diaporthe humulicola (assembly GCA_038088545.1). Lineage (NCBI taxonomy): Eukaryota > Fungi > Ascomycota > Sordariomycetes > Diaporthales > Diaporthaceae > Diaporthe > Diaporthe humulicola. Next base: position 46,731 of record JBBWSL010000228.1, on the reverse strand, counting down.
CTTCCTGGCGCGTTGACAACTCGTCCACTAGCTTCTCCTGGGCTTGCTGGAAGTTGAGACCTTGGTAAGGCACCTCTGAGAACTGTGCGCCGCCCTTGTTGTCGCTTGTCGACCGCGCGTCTGGCGTGCCTTCTGTCTCGTTCGACCGTGCACCGCGTCTCTTGAGCACTATCCGAGTATTGGACCCGCGGCTGATGTCCGCGTCGCCCTCAGTGGCCTCGCCGTCATCGGGCTCGCCTTCGGCATCGGGTATTTCCTCATCTTCGCCCTCGGCATCCTCCTCGCCCGTGGGGTGCTGAGTTTGCGGCGGCCGTGAGGGTCGAGAGGCCACATCGCTAGCCGCCAGCTCTGAGGGCATATCCTCTGCTGCAATCTCGGCATCGACGTCCCAGTCGGGCGGGGCTGCAGCTGGGGTCGCGGCGTAGTTTGGTATTTTCTTGTACGCCGGGTTCGTTTTCACCATGTAGTTGCTGGTGGCTTTCCTCACGCGCTCGGCGTCCTCGTACGTCTGGGAGCCACGCGAATAGAATTCCTTTGCGTTGTTGACCATGCGCTTCATCCAGCTCTCCAACTGGGTCATGTTTGCCAGCTCGTGTTGGTAGAGTCTGCGCTCGATCACCCGGAGGGACACTGGCATGTGGATCCTCCGGTAATAATCCTCATTACCCTCCCTGGGCAGGAGCTTCTCGAAGTAGCCCGCGACTCCTCGTCCACTATTGCAAGGCCAGCATGTCAGAAGGAAAACGGGCAATGCAGAACTGGGGCACGCATATCATCGGAGTGCCACAACGAGTCATGGTTGCGGCAGGCCGCGCGCACTGCCATGGCCGCAGTGCATCGCAACAGTAGCGCAGTAGCGCAGTAGCGCAGTAGCGCATGGGGAGTGAGGGTTTCCAACGTACTGTTTGTCGGCCGTCTTTCGTATTGCTTCGAGAAAAGCCAGGCCGTAGGCGGTGGTGGACTCGGGAGATTCATGCTTTGCCAGGTCTGGGAAGTCCTGTTGCAGGTGTCACCGTGGTTAGCCGCACATGCGTGGATAGTGTCTTCAATCTGCATTCTGTGCAAAAGAGTCGCGACGCCGATGTTGAAGGCCGCGTTAAGCGGGGGCAGGGCAGAGGCAGGTGATATGTGTTAAGGGGCCCCCCTCCCTTGGGGTGGATGGAGCTGGGCAGCAAGAGCTGCTGTCGAAGGCGCGTAACTGGGCCGAGAGGCACCTGCACCGTCCTCAAGGCGTGCATGCGCGACTGGTATGGGGATTCCGAGCCGACGGACCTTGCGGCGGTGGACCACGGCGCGGACCACCCAAGACAAGATCAATTGTCGCCGCACACAAAGGAAAGAACCAAACTCACCGAAGGTAACTTGCGCCTCTTAGCCTCGGGCTCACCACCGTCGGCGCCGCCTCCTCGGCCAGCGGCGCTCGCCTTGCGCTTGTTCTCCATGGCAGTAGACTGCAACGATGACGGCAGGTATCGGAGGGGTGTCCGGATGACTGCTCTCAAAAGTCGATGGGGTTATAGAGCCAAGACCCGCCGAAACATAGTATTGCTTGTGGTGTTGGTAGGAGTGGCTCCCGTCACGTCGCGCTGTTGGGGATCCTAGAGTGCAGCGGAGCGGAGCGCACTGCGGCGCCGCAGACTGTAGACGGGCCTGCTCAAGCCTGTTATCTACCTCGAGAGAGCCCAGCAGACGCGACGGCAACACTCCGAGGGGTCTTCTCGGGGCGAAGGACCGGACTGCTGTGGGAAAAGATGGCAACCCTTGCACGCAAAAACCTGCAACTCGAAGTGCAAGCGTCCAGCATCGACCGAAGGCCTGCAGAACACGAGAGAAATGCGCCGTTCCAAACCAGAGTGACTCGACGTTTGGGTTTCTTTCTTCAACCGAGTGAAGGGGCGCGACTGGGGCCCGTCAGCACCTGCTTGGCTTTGCAAGGGAGCTTCAAGGGTCAGGTGATCTGGGGGTCGATCCGACGTACACACTGTGTAGTCCAGGCGGGGACGCTTGGACCAGCACCTTCGTCCCTAGCAGTCTCCAGGACTGGTAGTAGTAGTCCGTGGGTGCCTCTAGATACCTAGCCTACCTAGTAGGCACTCCGTACCTGCTGCTGGATCTAGCGGGATGTCTTGGAGTGTAGGTACCTGGATAATTAGATGGGTGCTCTACCGTGTACCTCCGTAGGTAGGTAGTCCACCCACGCCCTGTGCGTCGTCCCGCACACCAAAGGGGCCAAAGGAGAGGGAAAACACAGTGCACTAACGCCCAAGTAGTCTAGGTAGACCAGCTAGGTAATGCAGCTGCCACCCTCCCCTGGCCTCCCTACTCTTCCCCCCTCGGCATGCTAACCAGCAGGCTAGATACATGGTCTACGTACATAATAGTAGCACCCGGGAGTAAACAAGAGCGTCATCTCCTTCCCTACCATTCCGCCCGCGTATTCCCCGCGCCAAGCAACCAAGACCACGCCCTGCGTCTCCTTGCGCTCGCGACTGCTGCGACAACAGCCCTCTCCTTTCGCGCCTCCTCCACCAACACGGCTCGCTCTCCATCACACCAAGGCCGGCACAATGTCATCCGGCTACGACATGGGTATCGACACGTCGCGTCGCAATATCAAGCCGCGGCCTCTGACAGACAACGAGCGAGCGCGCTTGGAGGAGTTTCTTGAGTCGATCCACTACTCGTCTCGGTCAGTCATGTCGCTGTCGGCGCCGTCCTCCAGCCATCCTCACTGACAACATGCCCCTCCACCAGGTACTCGGACAGCGAATTCGAATACCGACATGTGCAGTTGCCAAAGCCCATGCTGAAGGCCATACCAAAGGAGTACCACGACTCCTCAAAGGGGACACTGAAGCTGCTCTGGGAGGACGAGTGGCGGTCAATGGGCATCACTCAGGTATGCAACGCGTCAAAACGCGCCGGCCACACGAAACTGTGGGGACGCGACTGCGGACAGGACAGGGACAGCGTATGGCAGGTGCTAATCCGCCTTTCTGCAGAGTTTGGGCTGGGAGCACTACGAAGTTCACGAACCGGAGCCACACATTCTGCTCTTCAAGTACGTCCGTTCGTCTTGGAACACAATCCCACCGCCCCTCCCCCCTCCCCCTCGCCCCTGCCCCAGACCGCCAATATCGCGCCCCTGCGCGGCTGGTCCTGGTCCTGGCGCGCAACCGGCTAACCTGTGCAACAGGCGGCCGCTCAACTACCAACCACCTGCACAATGAGGGCAGCATGAACACGGTGGCTACAGCGCTCCGATGACACGTGTATCTTATTCTCGCATTCTACAACTGCATAGCGATGGCCTGGCTCAGGGCTCCCGCCCTGACGACTGCACTCTACTCTTTTGCCGACAGTCATGGACATTTTTGAACAACAGCAACAACCACAGCATCACAACATCGGTCCCCCGCCCATCCGGTCCTTCGTGTCTGGCAGGCAGATCTGTCATCCTCGGCAACTTCGGATTCTTTCTCGGCTAGGCGTTCTCCTGGCATGGTGTACTGTGTGATAGTTTCTGCTTTGAGGGTTCTGGGTCTTCGCCTGGGAGGGTTTGGGTTCTTTGTCTGCCTACCTTATGGGCCAGCCACTCGACTCGGTATGGCAGAGCAGGGGAAAACGGGCGGCGCATTTGGCCACGGTCTAGTGTGATCCCTGTGGTCGCCGGGGGCCGTCGATTCGACGCCCGTGAGAAAGCCAGGGATCAGTAGTCAACTACCACAGGTAGATAATGAGAAGGAAAGGTTTTTCAAGGCTGCGCAGCGTGTATCCTTTTGAATGGATTTGAGGTGCGTCGATGATTTCTAGAAGTCAATGGCCGGCCGGCCACTCGTTGGGAGGGGGTAGGGGCGAGTCGCGGACCGTACACTTGCGCATGCACGGATGGCCTGGAGGCGAGTGACTGATGTTCTAGAGGCGTGTCTTGGTGTCCTACGGGGGTGTCTGGCATACAGTATATATATGTAAGTATCAATTTCCGGTAGTGAAACACTCTTCTCCCGAGGCTGCCGCTCACAGCAGACGAGTCTCCAGCGGCTGACTAGGTAGGTATGTAGTCCCATCGAGGGTTCCCAGGTGCCGGCTCACGTATCCAGATGAGCACTCAACACAATTGAGTCCTGCCCGCTCCTACAAGTCGGGCAGTCAATTGTCCAATGATAGATGCTCAGCCGGGACGAAAGAGCACTCCTGGCGATAGAGGACCTCCTTAGGTTGGTTTTGTCACTCTGGCCGGTACGCTCAAAAGTGTGTACATGTGATAATATGGGGGGCCATGATACGAGGGTACATGACTGAGCCCCACCTGCATCCTAAATAAAGTGGCGGACCGTCGAATGCTAGCGTCACAGCATGCGCCGTGCTCCAGGGGGCGGGCGAGTCCGCATGGGCATAGGCGGTCTTGGCCAAGTGAATCTGACAACTGCAGGACGACATCATCCGACTTTGCCATTTGGACACATTGCCAATTCATCCGGGACGATGCAGTTATTAAAACGAACACGCACCTTGTAACCGTCGTTTCTTTGTTCTTCTGGCTAGAGAGGCTCCCCATTTGATTGCACCTCATCCTACAATATAGACGTGTCCCCCCTGAGGAGATCGTTCGCGCTCTTTGTCACTTTTCTTCTATTCATGAACATATTCGGAGGCTTTATAATCACCACCTGCATCCCACCCACCAAACCGGACAACGCTGAGCAGAGATCCCAATTGTGCCACCCCCCCCCCCCGGAGAAACACAAAAGGACAGGCTTTGGGAGGACTCTTTTCGAAAGGTCACGACGAGATTACCACGACCTTTTCACGTGGCCAATGGCCAATATCCATAGCCCATAGCCCATAGCCTGCAGCCCGCTGACCTGTGGCAACCCGAAACAAAACGCGAAACGAACGACCTCGGAGCCATCCGACCCTCGACCACCTTTTTAAGAACACCCACATCCATCATGAGAGCTGCCCGGCCCTTCTATCTTTCCCTCTTTGCTTTGTGGGGTCCGGATGCTCACTGCCAGAGCCCAAAGCAAGATGATTGCGCTGTATGCTTTTCTACTACTCTTAGCCTGCTGGCTGGTGACAGCAGCGCCTCCCACGTATCGATTAGTAATTTCTAATGCCTCCCAACCTTACCAGATATCACCCAAGACCATCGTCTCCGACGCCTGCGCGTCTTACTCTACGCTCGAGGACCTGAACCGCAAGGTCAGACCAGCCGTCGAGGATCTGACTCACTCGACCGACTTCTTCTCTCACTATCGACTCAACCTGTTCCACAAGACATGCCCGTTCTGGAACGACGAGGATGGCATGTGCGGCAACATCGCCTGTGCCGTGCAAACTCTTGACAACGAGGAGGACATACCCGAGGTCTGGCGGGCCCACGAGCTCGGCAAGCTGGAAGGCCCTCTGGCGAAGCACCCGGGCAGGACAACACAGCGGGAGCGCCCCGAGCGACCGCTCCAGGGGAAGCTCGGCGAGGACGTTGGGGAAAGCTGTGTGGTCGAGTACGACGACGAGTGCGACGAGCGCGACTACTGTGTTCCCGAGGACGAATCCGCCACGTCAAAGGGCGATTACGTCTCGCTGCTCCAGAACCCTGAGAGGTTCACTGGCTACGCGGGCATGGGCGCGCAGCAGGTCTGGAACGCCATCTACCGAGAAAACTGCTTCCAGAGGAGCTCGTTCCCTCACACTGCCGCGCTGGGCCAGTCTTCGCCAGCACACGGCCCAGCTGCGCTAGACTTCAAGCAGGTCATGGAGGCCGCCGGCCGTCAACAGCTGCTTGAGGAACACCGCGAGCAGAGGCCCAACACGCCCTTTGTTGCGAACACGGGTCTTGAAGCGGAGGACGAGTGTGTCGAGAAGCGAGTCTTCTACAGGGTCGTGTCTGGAATGCACACCAGCATCAGCACGCACCTTTGCTGGGACTGGATGAACCAGACCACAGGCCAGTGGCAGCCCAACCTGCAATGTTACATGCACCGGCTGCACAAGTTTCCCGAGCGTATCAGCAACTTGTACTTCAACTATGCTCTCCTCACTCGCGCAATTGCCAAGCTGGGCCCTCATCTCCAAGACTACACGTTTTGCACGGGCGACCCGGAACAAGACGCCGCAACAAAGGGCAAGGTCCTTGCAGTGACGCAAGCTTCCTCGTCGGTACCGGAGATCTTTGACGAGAGCCTGATGTTCAAGAACGGCGAGGGCCCTTCTCTCAAGGAGGATTTCAAGAACCGGTTCCGCAACGTGAGCCGTCTGATGGACTGCGTCGGGTGTGACAAGTGCCGTTTATGGGGTAAGCTGCAGACAGCGGGGTATGGCACGGCGCTCAAGGTGCTTTTCGAATCCGACAACGACAGCGACGACATCCCGATTCTTAAGCGGACTGAGCTGGTGGCGCTGTTCAACACTTACGCGCGACTGACCTCAAGTTTGGATTCGGTACAAAAGTTTAGATCGATGGCTGCGGAGCTGGAAATGAAGGAGACCGAGGCGCCCGAGAGGGAGGCCGACGGGACGAAGGTTATAATCACGGACCGCGTGAAGAAGCCGCGTCATGTGATTGTCGAGAAGACGGACAAGGAAGAGAACCAGTCACCTGGGTTGGGGACTATGCTCCAACAGGAGTTCAGCAGTGTCAAGCAGGCGCTCAGGTCAATTTTCAGGAGCTGGGCGGAGCTGCCAGCATTGATGTGAGTGATCATGCCCCCGGTCAAGGTTCAGACTCGGTGCTGACCCTCAAGCAGATGGCTATTTGTGAAACAGGAGGCCCGGTACCTATGGCAGAACTATGTCGGCCTGCCAGTCACACCGCGGCACTGGAGGCTTGCTTGGAGGAAGGCAGGTGGCCCCTCCATGGACTGGCGGGAGGCAGACGAGCTATAGGGGAGGGAACCCAACAAACAAACACATCAGGGATGTGTCAGGTAAAGGGACACCTAGGAGAACAATACCCAGCAGTAGCAGCAACAACAACAGAAACGTCAGCATAGTCAGCAGATGATTGCGTGCCCAACTCAATGCGCTGTACGTGTGTGCCACACTGGCAATGGATCGGGCAAGCTACCTGTCCGATGTGGCCCCCGGTCCAGGGGAGCCGGTAGTGTGCGCTGTAGGAGGCCCGCGGGTGTGCAAACAAGGAGCGTGGTGGATCAGCTCAGATACAGAAAAGGCCCTTTCCACCTCCACTGCCGCTCTCCCCCGGGGTCTCTGGCAGGGCGACGTTTGTCACCACGTTTCCGATCTTGACCTTGACCCCGCCGACAGGAATGCCGATGTGCGAAAGGATGGCGTCGCGGAACCCGGGCCGCGCAAACACCTCAGCTGTCTTCAGGGTCAGCTCAGGCGTCGGCGCGGTGAAGGACCACGCGAGGGAGACGTGGAAGGCGTCACTGGCGCGACTGCTCCCGTCGTGGCCGGGTCCGCTCGAGGCGTAGAGCTCGGGCTGGCGGTGGGATGCCACGAGGCGGTTGCAAGCGCGCAGCAGGGCCGATAGCTCGTCGTTGTGGCCGCTTGGGCCGCGGACGCGCAGGACAAGGAAGGAGCGCTCCGAGTCCGGGCTGCGGTGCCAGGCCAGGTCGTAACAGGCCAGGGCGAAGGGTGCCACGCTGCACCGCGCGGTGTCGGCGACGAGGCGATGGAGGAAGGCGTCCTTCTCGTCGGTACGCAGGACAAAAGGGCGGGACAGGCTCACGTGTAGGGGCAGGGGCCCGCCGAGTTCCGAGGTCAGGAAGCCGGTCAGGCCATGTCCGGTGAGCAGGTGGGCGAGTTCCCGGGCGAGGGCGGCGAGGAGCGACTCGAGGAGCTGGTGCTGGGAGGAGGAGGGGTGCCACTCGATGTAGATGTGGCTGGGCCAGTTGCCGTCCTTGTGGGGGATGGCACGCCTCCTGCCCTGGTGCAAGCTGGGCAGGTCTGCGGTTGCGGTACGCACGGTAGAGGCGTAGAGGTCGTGAAACGAGGACGGCAAGGGCGGCAGGGGCGGCAGGGGCTGGGTAGGTGCCTGGGCGCTGGCGGCATCCAGAGCTTGCGGCGAGGCCGCCGTCGCAGAAGCCGTAGCTGTGGCTGCTGTCGACCTTGTCTTCTTGGTTGCATGGTGTCGAGGCCCGGCCTGGTGGGTCTGCTCATGTGCGTGCCCGGATTCAGATGCAGAGTCGGGACCAGAGTCCGGGTCGGAGGACGAGTAGTCGACCAGGGCCATGACGGACGCGGCCACGGATACGGACACGGACACGTGCTGGCTGCCGCAGTGCCGAGATACCACCTAGGTACTGTTTGTTATATGTAAAAAAAGATATGGGATGAACAGAGCCAGGCCGTCGCTCGCTACCTGCAGCCCTTGGCAGCGTGGCAGCCCACAAACCCCAAGGTCTTTTGGAAGGGATGAGCCCTGTTAGTGGGGCCAGCTCAGCAACAGGGCAGCTGCGGCAATGCAGGTGTCGACGCTGGTCCCCGACCCGCATGGCAGGCCGACGCTTGGCAGGCATGACGTCGGGGCTCGTACTCTACCTAGGTACCCTGAGGTCTGGGCCCTGGCCCTGGCCCTGGCCCTGGAACGGCAGGCTCGGGGTTACTGGCAGACTGGCACGTCAACACATGCAGACATGTCTTGTCGTACGGTTCACACCTGCTGTGTACGTCACTGCCTCACAGCCATCCTGGGCAGCCAGTCATTACGCAATGTCGTTTCCTCCTCCTCCCAGGTGCCCCCGGTCCCCTGGACGGACAGCTTATCACCTGGGACTGCGAGCCAGCCAGCCAGTCCACTTACATATATCGCAACCTTCCGGCCAGCCCTGCGCGTGTTTGCTGCTGCCGTGAGCCTGTGACAATACCACCACACCTCGCCTGCCCACCTCAACACATCGCGAGAACCAGCTCAGCTCAGCTCAGCTCAGCCAGACACACCCCTCCAGAATGTCCCTCCTAGACGCCCCGCCCTCGTACGACGGCAGTCTGCGCCGCGCAAAATCAGACCGCGCCCACCGCCGCCCGAAACCCAAGAAGTACGTCGCAGACACCATTGACAGGCTTGACACCAGCCCTTTCGGTGGCCCCTACCACCACGGCGGACCCTATGATGCCACCATGAAATCCTTCAACCTCAACTCCAAATTCTCCCCTGTTGCTGCAGTTCGTGAGGGGAACAAGGCCGCCTGGAAAGCGACCCCTCGCGAGGCAAAACTCGACGCACTTCTTAGGGGCAGACCGCTCGACAGTACCGCCAGCGTGCCCCCCGGCGAGCGAGCCCTCAACGGCGAGCTCATGGACTACGAGTATAGTACCGATATGCTCAGGGACCCTCACGCCGGCGGTGGCGCCTACAGGCAATGGCCCGGAGTGGTAAGGCCTCTCGTTCCCCCCTGATCCCGCCCTGCCGACAACCACGGTGCCAGCGCCGTGTTGGGTTCTGAGTGCTGATTTGGAATCCAGAAATACCACCCCGACGACCTCAAGGGGAAGGGAGAGCCCGGCTTCACCATGGACCGGGAACGGCGGGCCAAGGAGGGCATGGCACGCTCTCAGTCTGTCCGCGAGAGACGGGGCGAGTACGAGATGGTTCGCCAACGACCTCGTGGTGGCAGTGAGGGCAAGGGCCCTGGACAGCCCGCTGTCTTGGTCCGGCAGCGGAGCAATAGTGCTACTGCCAGCTCGAGCCGCCCAAAGGACTTTGTCGATGGGTTGAAGCGGCGGGTTGGCAGCTTGCGGCACAGGTAATCATGCACCGGTTCCCAAGTGTGTCTTACTTCATGTCCACTCTCTCCTCTCCTGCAGATGGGCGAATGTAGCGTGCTCTTAGCAGCAGCAGGCGTTGGGTGTCACCTGTCTACCAGTGTGATGATCGTTGAGAATTTTGAAAGGACCTTCATAACTTGTGTAATAAAACACCTTTGGGAGATGCTCATCCGGAAAAGTACACTGGGTGTGTGCCTGCTCTTCGGATCCCAATCTGGCTCGAGCGGTAAAGGGCTCCTGAACCTCATCTCATGTCTTCAATGCCGAGATGTAGGGTGAAAGACGCATTTGCAAGACGCATTTGCGAAGAGCAGGACTGCTCATGACACAAGAGATGGGGCAGGGTAGGGGAAGATGACTATGACAGGGAGCGCGCCGCATTGGTATCTTGTTGACCTAGCGTGGTGGTGCCTGGTGATCTATGGAGCGGGCAGTCGCATGCCACAGTATCGATCCTGAGTCCACAAGACCGAGCTAATGTTAGCCCGTCATAGCTCTTGGCCCCGCGAATACACAATTTAGCTTGAGTGGCTGCCAAACCCTGCCCGCCGGGACCGACTGCGCAAGAGCGGACTATGCATAATGTGAAATTCCAAGACACTCATTCACGTTTCTCGGGCGGGCCGGTCGTAGGAAATACGGCCCAACAAACATGTGGGCCTCAGCCGGAGCCGAGGCTAAATAACCGCCAACGTCATCCCATGCCTCAACTTTCACTGACGACAAATTGCATTTCGAGCAGTCGAGAGCATGGTCGTGAACGATATCGCATAAGCGATCGAGATTGATTGATCCACGTCCCAGTTGGTCCTGTGCAGAGGCCCAGGCATCGAGTTCCCGGTGACGATACAAAGCCACTGCGAAGCAGTCTTGCTCGACTCGTTCCCGCACCCAAACAAGGCCCATTAACCTGCCCAGCACATCGCTTCCATAGGTATCGTTCATCTAGAACACTCACGCCTCGTTGGACCGGAGAGCATGGCGGCGCCAGAGAAAGAGATGTGGTGAGCTTCCCTCTTCTTTCAGACGAGAGCCTCAACACGGCCCGTTGAACACCTCGAATGACTGGGATGGCCCCTACAGGTCCCAACTCCCCCTGGTCTCCGATGTCATGAAGCATCCGGCCTTTCCCACAGCGACCTGGCACCTGGAGCCGACGCGCACCGGCCTCTTGCCCGTGGCAGAAGGTCGCGGTGGTCCTTTGAAGATATCATGGGCGATACATGGTCACGGGCCCGTCAAGATGGTTGTATGTGCTCGCCTGACACCCTCGATCAGCCCACTCCGCCCTTCACATCTTGCCTCTCAAGATAAGAGGCTCCTCATGCTACCTATGAGCCTCCTTGGAATGCTGAACCGGCTTACATAGTTCTTGATGGGCTTGGGCTCGTTCCAGTCGGCCTGGCAGCGACAGACTCTCCACTTCGGTCACGAACACGGCGACAAATACTCTGTGCTCACTATCGACAACCGCGGCATGGGTGCCTCGGATAAACCCCTCATGCGCTATTCAACCAGCGAGATGGCAAGGGATGCGATCGAGGTCCTCGAACACATCGGCTGGCTGCCGTCCCGTGTACTGTCTCCTCAGTCAATCCACCCCCAGCCTGGGCCGGAGCGGACACTGCACGTGCTGGGAATCTCCATGGGCGGCATGATCGCCCAAGAGGTTGCATGCCTTGTGCCCGAGCACATCAGCACGCTTAATCTGCTGTGTACGGCCGCGGCCATCGAAAACACAACCACGTTCTGGGAAAACATGGTCCAGCGCGCACAGATGTTGGTTCCCAAGAGCCTGGAAGCCAGTGTTAGGGGTGGCGCAGCAAATATGTTTCCACTGCCTTATCTCGTGGGAACGGACGATATTCACTTGCCAGACCCCAGCTTGACACCAAAGGTCCTCCGGCCAGGCGGCAAAGGTGGCCAAGGCGAGTATTTGCATTTCAACACCAACTACGAGAGGTTTGTGGCAGGCGAGATGCACAAGCGCCTCGACGCCGAGGGCTTCACCACGAAGGGGTTCCTCCTCCAACTCATTGCCGCAGGTTGGCATCACAAGAGCAGGGAGCAGCTCGGGCAGATGGCCGACAAGATCGGGCGTGACCGTCTTCTTGTCCTCCACGGGGAGGCTGACAGGATGATCTCTATCCCCCACGGGAGGAAGTTGCTGGAATTTCTCGGGGGCAAAGAAGGGCCCGGACTGATGGGCATCATCAGACCAGATATGGGCCATGTGCCCCCGTTGGAGCGTACCGCCTGGTTTCATGAGCTCATAGAAGAGAGGGTATGGAAGGGAGAGGCGTTGGACGGGAGGCCAGGGCCAATAGGCTGAGGCAAGGCTCGGGACAAAGCAGTCTATCTTCTGTCCATAATCCAATACAAAGCACAAGTACACATGTGTGCTCCCTGCACTAGCACATTGAGTCTGATGAATATTTCATTGGCGCGTCCTGTCAATGCTCTAGGGCTGGTGTGTATGTACAGAGCGGCCCAGCTCGAGCCCGCTGCCTCTTCTCGGTTCCCCGTTCTAGAGCATTACAAAACCGACCCCGCTCAGGTGGTCCTCATCTGCCCGGTTCTGGTTATCGATACCGCCGGTAATGGGTTTCGCCCGGTAGTTGAACAGATAGTAATGCAGTTGCCCATCACCTGGGCCAAACTTCTGCTGTTCGAGGAATAATGTGTTGTCCATGAGTGACAGCGCGTTGAAGACGTCGAATTTTGCCCTCTTGGCCAGGATCAATGCGTCATGGACAAGCTCGTTCAGACGCTCCTTCGTGGCGGCTTTGTTGAAGGGCGCGGCAAGGCCAACCTCGGTGCCGTAGTAGAAGAGGTAGGCGACTCGGACCACCTTGTGTCGCGGGTTATTGATAACCGTGGACTCTAGGTTGTAGAAGGAGAAGAAGTCTGTGATTTTGTGGTCCTCATCCTGCAAAGACAATCAGCCAGGTCATGGAAGGTGGTGATTTGGAGCCGATGGGTGAGCGTGGGGGTGTGTGTCTGTGCAGGTATAGCTTACCTCGACCACGTACGACCAGACAACCTGCTCGTCGCCCTCGCCCCTTGGCTGCAGAAGCCAGTGGGCCACCTCGCTCTCGTCCCATTCAGGGGCCATATCGAAACGATCAACATAGTTCTTCATTAGCTTGTGCACCGCCGGGACGTCCTTTTTGGTCATCTCCCTCAAGCCTTTTGTGGCCGTCTTGTCTGGCAGCGTGTACTTGCGGATCTGCCACTCTGGCTTGCTGTTTGGTGGGAGTGGGCTGAAACCAATGTCGTATAGCTTCTTCCAGTCCAGCGCCCGGTGGTAGTACCGACAGGTACTGACGGGCTTGGGAAGCACGATGCCAGCGGTGTAGACGCCCTGCCATATCTCCTGCAGGTTAGAGCGACGCGTGACCTCTTTGATGAGGATTGGCGTGAGACGCTTGTTGCGGAGCTTCTTGTGCACGCAGAGGAAGTTGACTTCTGAGGTGCGGATGATGTTCTTTCGCACGCGCAAGTTGACGGGCACGGCGGAGATGAAGGCAACGAGGGGCTTCTTGGTGGGCAGGCGGCAGTCGCGGATGCCGACGTGCCACTCTGGGGACCAGCCTGGGGACATGAGGGCCCTGTGGTTGGTTGGAAGCGATCAGCGCTGGTGCTCTTGCCTGCTCCTGCTCCTGCTCCTGCTCCTGCTCGTGTGCGGCTCGGGGTCAGTCACAACTTACCACTTGAGGATTGCAGTTCCGTAGTTGAAGCGGAACATGGACTCGTCGTCCTCGACGTAGTGTCCGTTGAGCAGCTGGTAGACCTCCTTGATCTCGTCGTCGTTTGTGAGGTCCATGGTGACCCATTCAAAGCCCTCGATCCCAAGCTTGGGGGCCTCCTTGGGGACGTCTTCGACGGTCTGGATCTTCAGTGGGCCTTCTTCAAAGTCCTTGGGCATCTCGTCGTCGAAGCGGGGCACGGGCTGTGTTTTCCAGAACTTGTAGCTTGCCATGTCCTTTGCATTCTTCCCGCTCAGTGCCAGACCAGTCATGACCTCGTCGAGGGAGAGCTTCTTGAAGGCCTCTGCAGCCTTTGCGCTATCGCCGTTGTAGTCCTTGAGGAGCGCCGGGTTTCGCGAGATCAAGTCCTGGAGGTCGTGCTGGGGCAGCTTGTCGAGCACGGATTTGACCTGAGCCATCTGGTCGTCTGGCTTCCCGGTCAAGGCAGCCTTGACCTTCTTCCTCTTCGACTTCTTCTTCTTCTTGCCCGATGATCCCGCGGCGCCTTCACCAGCCCCGTGGGCGTCGGCATCGTCCTCGTCCTGGTCGTCGTTGTCGTCGTCCGGAACGTCAGCGACCTCGTCGTCTGCACCAGCAGCAGCAACAGCAGGCTGCTTGCCCTTGTCTAGCCCCGCCTCCTTCTCCGCTGCTACGCTGCCTGCACCCGCCTCCTTGGACTCTGTGCCTGACATCTTGCCCCGATCTAATGTGGCACGGGTGCACCTGTTCTCGGGGGGGGGGGTTGTGAGGTGGATCGGAGACGCTGCAAGGTGGAAGTCTTGAGGCTATTTAGGTTAAGACAGGCGTGGTGAGGCCAACCAGACAGACAGGCAGGCAAGCAATCCGACGAGGGGTTCCGGTGGGGCGGGTTAGACCGAGAGTTGGACGGCCTGACCCCACCAGAAGTCTGCCCACGTTTGCCAGGATGCTTCGGTTTGGCTACCACTAGGTTCCCTGCCCACCGGCCGTCTGGATGCATCTTTGACCCATCTGTTCGCCCGGGCTCCTAAGTCCGAAACCAATTCACAATCCCCCGTTGCACCAAGGCGGATGTGGCAACCGCGATAGGTGGGCTTGCAGCTTTATGTGACAGGCCTACTGCGTAGGTAAATACAAAAATCACCTAGAAACCATTGACCAAGTTTGGCTTGGCTGGCGCTCCTTCAAGCAATGGAAATCGCAAGGCAGCTGCCTGCAGCTCCGCCTCAGCATACCTAAGTCTACCTGATTACTGCTATAACCAAGGAACGACCCCCCCCCCCTTCTTTTCGCTTCATGTCTCCGCCCGTCTCCCTTTCTTACCTTTCGACCTTCCAAATTTTGCACTCCCTCTTCTCTCACGTGGACACGCGCTTCTCAGCCACCCGTGGGTCAGCACCAGTCTCCTTGGGCCTCCAGCCGAACCACAGACGACAGTAAGCAATGGGAAAGCCCACCCTGCCAAGCGCGTCGCCTGATACGGACGCGGTGTCTCTGCACACTCAACCTGGCGACCAGTATCGTGATTCGGATGAGCCGAGCCTGCTTACCGCCACACAAGACCATCGCGACCCCGACCTACCGCCAATATACGACGAGATAGCCGAGGCAAGCGCAAGCACCGCCCAGACTGCCCCTCTGCTCTCTGACGCCACCCTACCTGGTTATCCCTCATCTTCAGACCTGCAGCCATTCTTCCGCGATGACCAAGCTGTCTACTATCTGTCGGCCAATCTGGATTCTGATCCAGACCAGCTCGAGGCATGTGTCCGTAGCTGGGCAGCCATCCCTCCACGTCCATTCGTGCGGGTCTATGGTTACCACCGCGAGCAGCGCCGCGGCCGCGATGGGAAGAAGGAGAACAAACCCGTTACCGACTTCGACGTCAAGATCGAGCTCACGCCTTATCTCTTTGCCGACGCAACAAATAGATATGCCTGGTCCGAGCTGCGCACTGTTGAGAACGGCGACAAAGCTAGGCGCGGCACCATCTTCCCGCGCCGAGCGCCCAACGCCAAGGGCAACATCGAGCTGGGCGCCGTCGACAAACCAAACTTGACGCAATGGTGCCACCTCTATGTTGCTTCGCATTCCGGGCTGAAGTCATTCTCGCTCAGGCGAAGAATGGTGGGTTTCGACCAGGCTCGCGTAAGAGAGCAGCTCGAGGCCCTGGTGAGGAGGATGAATTACAGAGGACACCTCCAGGTGTCGTTTCCTGTGCAGGACCACCATGTCCAGATCTGGAACAAATGCCGGACAAACCAGTGGAGACTGACCAGGTGGATATTCGTCTTGTTCTGCGTTAGTATGCTGTGGTTGCTGTCGTGGCCCTATCTGTTCTTCCGGACCAAGAGATTTGAGACTGTCAGCTCGGAATACCATTTTTCACGGGTAGATTCCGAAGGTCGCAAGAGGTATGTTTCGCTCACTGAGGACCAGTGGTACAATATGTGGGCAAGGCCTATCGCGAAGGCGGTTTTGTCAAAGAGGCAAGGTGTTCTGGATCAGCAGGATTTGATCGCGGACGGCGAGGACCCAGCGTTCAACACTGGTCATTCAACAGTCGACGGAGCACTGGACTTCTTCAGGGCTGGGTTCAATGCAATGAATGAGGTCAACCGGCATCTAGGATGGGGTGAGGACCAGTTTTAGTAAGGTTACGGCAAGCTATATATACCTAGTTGACAGGGCCTTATTATCTTGCACAGATTTTCTTCTGCAAAGAAATAGGAGAAAGAAAGAGAGGAACTGTGACGGTACGGAGCTTATATACTACTGAGATATTCAAGCAGTGTGCTTGAATATTAGTGTCTTTTAGCGGACCAGAACAATTCGTCAGTAGTAATTGGTTAATTCCGTGTCAGGAACTAGTTAAAACAGGGGGTTGAGATCACTCAGCCAAAAGACCAATAACAATCAATTCTAGCAATTGATTGCTTCTAGCAGTATACAAGCTCCGTACCATCACAAGGGTGTATGGAAAAAACAAAATCAGAACTAGAAATGAATACCTATAATCAATACATTATGACTAAGGTTTTTAAAGTCAATTCATAAGTAATTTTAGAACTATATTGTTGTCATAATATGAATGTAAAAGACTATACTAAATTGATTAAATATTGAAGATAATTCTGGCCTATTAGGACTTAAAACTATGGTGTAGTATTGCAATGGTGTAGGGTGCTGTCTTAACTGTCACATTTCACACTTACTAAGCTATGATCTGCTTGGTTGTTTAGTATGTAGAGGTGAATGAGTAAGACTTGTTGCTTGAGAGGTTGGCAAGTTGGCAGCGGCCCGCAAAACCCAGTCTTTAACAATGTGTGCATATACAGTGTCCAAACACGCCCAAGAAGTCTGCACAAAGTGCATCTACTGTATGATATCAACTGCACCACTTTTCACATCCTACAAATATATCCCAGCTCAGTCCTGTAGTGTTTCCTGGCCAGTTCTTGGGGGCATTCATTCTTCTTTGATTTCTACAACTGCACAATCCAGCTGCAATTGCCCTCTTGTCAAGACCTATCAGAAGAGCTATCCTCATTGCCAACTGTCACCTCAGTTAAGATCTCCTCTATACACACACAATGGCCACCATCAAACAGATCCAGGAGTCTGCAACCGCTGCTTCGCAGAGCCTAATTGCTTCCGATGCAAAGACAACTAGTTAGCACCTGATAGCCCATGTCGACCAAAACCACCTCTGCCGTGTCTTGTGCTGACCAAGAACTACAGTGGCTGGGAAGCAGCCCCAGGAAATGAAGGAGCATGCAGCGGGAATCCTCAATGCCGCGATACCGACAGTACATGGTTGTGTTGAGGCACTTGCTAAGGACCCTAGGCAGCTTGAGACCGAGGATGTTGATGTGCTTGCTATGAGGGCTGTCACCTTGACCGCATTTGGTACCCCAATCGGAAGCACCTCGTCTAGGAGGAACTAAGGTGTCCTCTTGTAAGGTGTCCTCTTGGCATATCTCATCAGACATTGGCAACCACGACAAATGTGGCCTGGTATAACAACCTTGAAAAAGCTTTCACTGGAATGACTGATAGGTGGACTCACTGAACAAGGGCTGTGGGAACAGCAGGCTGTGGATGATGATGGGTCTCGTGAAGTCACAGCAACTCGGCAAGTATAGCTTGCTCATAACTCTCCAGGATGACAATAATGCAACCATTTGAGGCTAGAGGCATTGCTGTTGACGCTCTGGTGAGCAGAAGAATAAACATATCCAACATTACAGGTAGCCAACATTTGACAGACACCAGGATCAGCAATGATCAACCGAACTCAGTTGTGACGTCTGATAAGAGGCATCTGCACAGTTGCATCCACAGAAGCGTGGTGACGCCCTTTAATGATCATCCCTTGAACTGCCCGTTTTCCGTGATCCAGTGACCCAATATCGCACCCTATACACCCTGTAGCGCCATGACTCCCAGCCAGCGGGTGTGCCTCTTACCATCCGCAATGTATCCGCACAGTGTGAAATATCCGTTGCCATCGCATGGACAACCAACGACTAGCGGGATTTGGAGCTATCAGACCCGGGCTTTCAATTCATGAGCCTGTATGTGAGTTGATGCTTTTGAGTCCGCCTGATTCTGCTCAGGGTCGCCAATGTCATCTTGAGGTATATAGGACCTTGTGGAGGCCCAAGGCCGCAGGGTGTGTTGCCTCCTGTGGCCAGGTCCAGACTTCTTGGAAACCAAGGTACCCACCCATCATGCCCTACTCATTCTCTTCGGTCTCTTTGCGGCTCACGCTCGCAATAAAATTCTGGTACTGCTCGTCCTCGTTGACCGTCCTCCTGCCACCATGCTTAAGCGCGTGAGGCTTCGCAGACAGCTGCTTTATTGTCTTCTCCTTCTTCCATGTGAGACCCTTCCTCCATAATTCCGGGTCTTCAACATCAGGAGTCGCATTGTTCGATTCCTCAGCCTTGTTTTCCTTCTCAGATCCGTGCCCGTCCTCCTTGGCCTCCCTCTCGGGCCTCGGAAGGCGCATTGCCAACAAAACGTACTCTGCACGCGTCATGTTGTCCATCACATCCTCCATGTAGCGCTTGACCTCCTCCGCCGGTGCCACAACCCTCGAGAAGTGATCCAGAGTTCTGGGCTGGGTCGAGGACATCCTAACCGTCACAGGTTGGTAGTAATCGAGCTTCGGGTCGCCACCGTATTCAGATGTACTTCCTTTCCTGACAATGAGGAAGGACGCGATGACCTGTGGCCCACTCGGCGTCTGAACCTGCTCCACGATACTGAACCTCGGGAATAGATATCGATCGCCATTTCCACCGGAAAACTCGAAAACAAGAGCTGAGACATCAGGCTTCGCCACCGGAGGCGGGCCTTTGGAGCGAAGGGCCTGCTGCGGAGGTGGAGGCGGCGGCGGTTGCTGCACGCCCGGCGAAGAGGCGCCTGGTGTTCCGTTGGGTCTGGCAGGTGCACCCGCAGATTGAGGCTTCTGTTGCCCGAACTGGTCCTTGAGACGATCCAATGTCTCCTTCAGGTCGGTGGCATCGGAAAACTCGGGGTTATTCTTGGCGATGCGTCGTACTCGCTCCAAAGTCCTGGGGTCATCCAGCGCATTCTTGACCAGCGCGACGACAAGAGGATCACTGCCCGAGGGTGGCGCCAGATCAGCAGATGTCTGTTTCGGGTTTGACCTGAGCACTATGGCAATGATGGCATCGACTTCATCGGCAAAGTATCGCACGCTCCTGCCATCGACGAGAAGTCGGTCTGCTGATGGGCCTTTCAATGCTCCTTTGCGTTTGCTCTCCGCAGTGATCTGGTCGATTATTGCCTGGAAACGGGCGAGCTCGTCCTTGGGAGCGTTGCCGTTGGCCACTCGCTTCATCAAATCGCGTAATTGCGGGTCCTCGTTCGCTTTCTCAGCTAGAGTGACGATGATGGGATCCGCACCGGCCGGGGGCCCGGGAGGTCGATTTGGAGGGTTTTGAGGATGCAGATGGCGCGAGCCGCCTTGTGGTGGAGTAGATACACCGGCCATTGGCGCAGGGGCGGGGACAGGGCCTTGTTGGGGTGGAAACGTACTGGTGGCTGGGGGTGCAGCCGAGCTCGATGGTGCCGGCGATGATGGTGGTGCTGGCTGAGGGACTGGCGGCGCCCCTGGCGCCAGGGGGTTCGAAGTCGTCGCGGCTGGTGCTAAAGAGACTTCGTGAGGGGCAAGTGCAGGGCCCATAGCGCGAGGAGACGCGTTCGGCTTCGCCGCCGCCTGGCCATGAGCGTCTTGAGGAGCTATAGAAGTCTGCTGTGCGGCAGGCGGCGCCGACGTCTGAGGGGCCGCAGAGGACATGGCGAAGGGCGTGGGAGCGGATGGGACCGGTGCCGGGGCAGCCTGTGCCCGATCAGGTGCAGGTGCGGGCGTAGCTGAGGGCGTCGCAGTTTTGGACAATGGCGTAGGAGGTGGAGGCATGGCCCCATTGGGGGGGCCGTACTGCAGGATTGGGCGAAAGAGAGGCTGAGGCGCAGGTTTGTTCGGGTCTTTGACAGCATAAACTGTCGCCTCGAAGTAGTGCGGTTCGAGAGAGATTGTGACCTGGCCGACCTTGGCCATGGTATCCTTTGGGGGGTTTTTGGCATCTTCCTGCACGACGCCCTTCTTCTTTGTTGGTTTCGTCCAGTACTTCTCGAAGAGTCCATCACCGATCCATCTCTGGCGCGACCGGGAGAGTGACTCGGCCAAGACGCCGCTGTGAGAGGCAAAGTCACGCGTTAGTCAAGGCAGGTACCGTAGGGAAGGGGGGAGCGAGCGAGCTACCTCTCTTGTACGGACTGGAAGTCTTTCTGGGGTGGAGTTGCAGATTGCGCAGCGCCCTCGATGGTAGGCAGAGGTTTTCCTGGGTGGATGGAGGTGGGCAACGGGGGAGGCGGGGGCTTCTGAGGCTCGTCGACGGGGTCGGGCGCGGGAGTGGTATTGGGCGCGCTCGAGGGGGTGGCGGGGAGGAGATCCGGGGGCGTCGAGGTTCTGCTCTTCTTTGCGGCCTGCTCGACGCGCGCAGCAGCACGTGCCGGCACCCTCCTCTTCCTTTCCATGGCAGGGGGAGGGAGAGGGGGAGGGAGAGGGAGGGTGAGGGCGAGAGAGAGAGAGGGCGAGGGCGAGGGCGGGAGGATGACAATCGCGCGTAAACCGTGGCCCCGGCCTGGACTGGACTGGTTTAGCTATGGTCAGTCGAGGTGTCGGCACTATATCAAATGCATTGGCGCATCGCCAGCATCGACCGAGTCGGTCATGGACTAGGACTGGTACGAGGACAAGAAGAAGATGAGTGAGCACGAGACGATGAGGGGCGAGGTGCCGTGTGCCGTGTGCCGTGTGCCGTCCAAGGCGTCTGGTTGTTTGGAGAGAAAGTGCAACCAACGGAGGATGGGGGACGGGAGTCGGGAGCCAAGAATCAAAAGTACGCTATCAGCGACCTCTGGCTTACCAGAGTACCAGAGCACCTACAGTAACAAGTGCCTACAGCTAGCGACCGGCCCCGACCCGCCCACGCACCAGGGTAGCAACACGGACGGCCAGATGATACCTGCGCACCCTCGGGCCGTGGCACTGCCAGGCTAGCAGCCATATCCTCCTGCTGTGCTTGACGCTATATACATACACAAGGTTATGGTCTGGCCGCTGCACGCACGATAGGACGGCAGTCACCCACGAAGGGGGCCTGCATCATTCTGGCTCAAACCGAGAACTGCGGCGCTGCACATCAGATAGGCCGTCAGCATGGCTGTCAAACAGACGCAGTGGACTGCCGCGAGGACCTGTCCAGCTGCTGATTACCTAGACACCTGGGCTCGGCTGACATGAGAGATTATAAACAAATAAATAAATAAAACCCCAAAAAACCAACACACCCCGAGGAGGCACTTAGAGTCTGAGGCGTCGTGTGCTCGCGGCTGAACGTTGGGATAGCATCACGAGCTATTTCCCAGTACGGAGTACTTGGATCGCCCCCAAGTGACCCCCAGCTCGAAAGTCCCTCCTGTTAGCCTGTGATGTGCATTGGCAGTTTAGTGTGACCTGGTTGGTCCCTGGACGCGCCAACATCAACCGCGGACCGGGGAGCGCAGCCTGCGACCCGAAGTCGTTGCCGCCGGTTCTTTCTGACACATGCACTCTCACTCACTCGCGATGGCTTCACTCACTCGCTGCCTCGCAGAGCTTCCCTGAACATCCCATATGCCTTCCCTACGGTCCTCCGAGTCCACAAAGGCCTACTGGGCCTTTGCTGCCCTCGGCCCCTTTGCCATCTATGCAGCCGTGCTGGCCTTGCTCGGCCTCCCGTTCATTCAGAAACAGCAAGTACATGTGCTTCTGGTGCCTCGTGGGCACCCGAAACGCCCTGCCCCCTGCCCCCTGCCCCCTGCCCACTGCCCACTGCCCTCTGGCCTCTGGCCTCTGGCCTTGAACAAGGCCTTGATGCACGCACGCCCTCGACGCTGACCCTGACGCTAATCGCGACACAGGGCTTTGTACGCCCACAAGTTCCACACTCTCTGGTGGAACGACGTCGAGAAACCAGAGAGATGGGGCTTTGCGAGTGAGTCGTCGGGAACTGAGTGCTTCGATACCTCCCCGTCGCGACACTGTCCTGACATGAATCCCTAGAGAACCAAGTCACCCCCTTCACCCTGCAAGCCCCCGACGGCCCGGCCCTATACTGCTGGCACATCCTGCCCCTGTCGGTGTACGTGCGGAAAGAAGCCGACCTCAGCCGGGCCTCACCTGTCCCATTGGACAAGCACGCATCGTCGGAAGCCTTCAGGCTGCTGAGGGATGACCCCGACGCGCGCCTTATCCTGTCTTGTGAGTCCACCCGCAACCCTCCGAGCCCCTCTCTCGTGCTCAACGCCCCGGCCCAGTTCATGGCAACGCGGGCCACATCGCCCAGAACACTCGCGCGCCTCAGTATCGCCTGCTCACCGACACCGCTTACAAGTGGCACGTCATCGCGCTCGACTACCGCGGCTTCGGCCACAGCACCGGCTCCCCTTCCGAGAACGGCCTCATCACCGACGCCTCCGCGCTGGTCGACTACGCCATCACAACCCTTGGGATACCACCGAGCCGCATCTTGATCCTGGGCCAGAGCCTGGGGACCGCGGTGTCATCGGCAGTTGCCGAGAAATTCTCGCGGGAAAGAGGTATCGAGTTCGCCGGCGTGGTGCTTGTTGCGACCTTCAGTAGCCTGCCAACCATGCTGGCAGGCTACTCCTTGGGCGGCGTAGTCCCCTTGCTCAAACCTCTAAACATGTGTCCGCCCGTGCTCCGCTTCTTTCTCCGCTTCGTCGTGGATAAGTGGAAGACCCTGGACCGCCTCGCCGCTCTGACCGCGCAGACCAGGGAACGGAACGGCAAGCTCAGGGTCAGCATGATCCATGCCGCCGACGATAGGGACATACCATGCGTGGAAAGCGTCAAGATCTTCGAGGCCATGGCGCGGGCCTCGGTCGGCGGTGGCATGGATGATCCCATGTTTCTAGAGACAAAGAACACGAGGACAGAGGTGAGAGGTGAGAAAGCATTCAAGATCATTTGGAACGAAAATGATATTACCAGTAAGTTACTCTATCTGGGACCATCCCCCTCTGGTCCTTTCACACGGTCATCCTTGGCCTCAAGCTCCGTTTTCGTATGGCATGCGCCAGACGTCATACACTCCTCGATGCCTTGGAATATCTCGTTGTCCGTACACAACAGTTGGACGTCCCGTGTTGACAACTCACAGTCACGCATGAACAATTCGCATTTGGAGGTGAGTAACCCCTCGATGAGATACAGGTGTCTAGTCCTGAGCTGGCGGTGGGCTCACTGACCGATTTCAGGGCACAACGACATTATGGTCTACGCGCCAGTACCCCAGGCTATAATGAATGTTCTTGAGAATAGAGCAGCGACTAGCCCATCAGCCGTTTGAGATCCGGTTACGCGTGAGGAGCGCTGCAGGGCCAGAAAAGTATTCTGATATTTCCGCCTGGCCGGGCACTCAAGAACCAAAGTCCTCACTGCGGCCCGAACATTGATAATCTCAATCATGGTTATTTAGGTGTTTTCGCAACTTGTGTCGGACCAATACTCGTAAAGATGTGCTTTAGTTGTGATCTGGTGTGGTGCAGGCTGCTTGGTCCAGTTAAGTGCTGGTCGAACTACAAACCAGGTTGATTCCCATTGTGTGGCTGGCCTCAGCCCCTCCATAGACATCGCCTTGTTATGAGTGCAGCTTGTATATACTTATTACTAACTAAATAATATTTTATTCAAACAAAATATCAAGATGGATTCTGCTTACTACTAATACAGTACACTGCTTCCTTCTCTAATTTCTAATTTAATAATTTAATATATATGTTTAATACTATTACAACCCCTTTTAATGCTTTTATAAAGTAGTAAATATTTTAAAGTATAAAAGTAGTTTTAAAACTATAGTATTTTAGTTATATAGAATAAAATTACATATTATAAAATAGTTTATTAGTTTATATAAGGCTTAAAATTAAAGATAATAAGTTATAACCCATTTTAAGCCGCCCTTTATTTAAAAATAATATTTTTTTAGCTTAATTATACCCTAAAAGGTTTTCGAATAAGGGTTTAAATAACCCCTGCTCTAGAATTGGAAATTAAGATAGATTCCACTTATTGCTAATAGAGTAGACTACTTAGCTAAAAGACTAGTAATTTCTAATTTGATAATTAGAAATCCTTAGTAGTATATAAGCTCCATACTATCACAAACACCTTATTTAGCCTTACTTACCTTTCCCCCCCCCCCTAGCGGACCTTTTTATAGTAATTATAAGGTATCTAGGTAAATATAAAAAAGAACCTAGATAATATTTTATGGGTTTCCTGCAGAGAGTGTAAAATTCACACAGCCCTCCCCACTTCCCCTATTCTAGAGAGATGTAATAGTACAAAGCTTATATATTACCAGGAATAATCAAGTGTGTATTTAATTATTAGTATCTTGTAGCAGACTAGTATAATTTATTAATAGTAATTAGTTAATTCTGTATTAATAATTAAGTATAAGGGTAGGGGTTTAAGCCCCCTTATTTGAAAATCTTTAGATTAGTATTGGAAATCCTAGTCCCTTTAAGCTATATATAACTTTATAAAACTAGAAGCCCTTTTTCCTATTAATTTTTAGGCATTATATAAGCTTGTAAACTAACTTAGCAATAAGTAGTCTATTGATTATAACTAAAATGCCGCTATACTAATCCTATAATTTATCTTTAATAGTTTACCTGCTCTATAAGGCCTTAGGGGGGTTTATGATGGTACGAAGCTTATATACTATTGGGAATAATTAAGTGTGTGCTTGATTGTTAGTGTCTTTTGGCGGACTGGAATAATTCGTTAGTAGTAATTGGTTAATTCTGTGTCAAGAGACTGCTCATGTTGTAGCAGCAAGATATTACTTTCTCAGGGATGCCACAATACAACGCATGACCTGGAGATTAGGGATACTGTCTATGATTGCAGGCCAAGACTCACAATTATTTGGCCAACTCATGTGTGCCAGCCGCCCCCTCGCCTCCAATCTCCCTCTCTATACATGCACATTCGGCGAAGCACTCCGAGTCCACTAGTTGACATACTCAAGGCTTCGGACGTCCGAGGCTTGTTCACAGAGAATCGAGGCGCGGTGGCGGGGCGGTATGCAGCAGCTCAGCCAGCCTACCATCTCAAATTGCTGACCCGTCATGGCGGCCGCCAGCCGCGGGATGGTCAGTGGTTCAACGCATCCATCACTTGAGTATTGTCAGACGCCGTTGGGGAAGACAAATCGCTCGTGCATTAGGGCATACTCGGAATTTTCTAGTGGGGAAATAGCGATGTCGATTATTGGAATTCGGTTCTGGGGCACGGTTCCGAATCTGCTGCGAGGGCGAATGCTCAACAGCATATACATTTCTAGCTGTATCCGCACGAAGCCACTCGCCTTCGGCCGGAGTGGTCTCGTATACTGAATCGAACAATAATACACTCGCATGCGCAGTATCGGAACCATGAGCTATCGAGACAGCGAGATAATCATCCCCGGGACTGAAATTGTGTACAGGGAGACAGACGGCGACTCGACTTCGTCCCAGGAACTTGTGCTGATACCCAATCCCACCAACAAGACAGATGACCCGCTGGTGAGCTCATCCCTACCGCTATGCTTCGGCGCCTCAATCAACAAGCTAACACTCCCGCAGAACTGGAGCACGGCGTGGAAGACAGTTGTGATCATTAATCAATTTGTCTTCGTCTTCGTCAGCATCTTGACGCCCCTCTCCATCGCACCATTGACACAGATATTCGAGGCTGAATTTCACAAGAGTATCGCTCAGGTCAACCTCCTGGTATGTACTATACACTCGAGCTCGTCTGGGAACAGTCCGGCCGTCTGACCCAAGCCGCATAGTTTGGGGTTGCTGCTATAACGCTCGGCTATGCAAACTTCATCATTGTACCTCTGGCGAATTGTTTTGGCCGCCGGCCCATTATCGCTATTTGCAGCATAGTCTGTATCCTCGCGAATGTGTGGCAAGCCCTAGTCACATCCTTCCCAAGCTTCATCGGGGCCCGAATTGTCTCTGGCCTGGGTGCCGCAGCGAACGAGTCGCTGATGCCAATGGTCATCTGCGACCTGCTCTTTGTCCACCAACGGGGAAGATCGATGGCATTTTATTTCTGGGCATACTTCATTGGAATCTTCATTGGACCTGTCATCTCAGGAAGTATTGCTGCCCGATCTGGCTGGAGGTGGTTTTTCTGGGTCTGCGCTGTGCTCCAGGCGGCTAGCCTGGTCTTTATCATTATTGCCCATCCAGAAACCAAATATGAACGCTCCCATGTTTCACCCAGCCTGAGGACCGAAGTTCGGGATGGATTTCCACATACGGCAGAAAAACAAGCGTCTCAACACGCTGCCTCCCAAAGCCCGTCAGGAGCTCCAGACCCTAGGCCCGTGGGCCGTCCCTCACTTACACAGTTCTCGCTGCTGCCAACCCCTCGCTTCGCCAACGGTCTGGGTCCGATTATCCACGACATCGTCTCGCCCATCCAGATATTCTCCTTCCCCATCGTCTTGTGGGCTTCTCTGACGATGGGCTTTGCGGCAAACTGCCTGCTAGGACTCAACCTCACGGAATCCCAAGTCTTCGCTGCACCACCTTACCTTTTTAACAGTGCACAGATAGGCTACACCAACTTTGCTTTTGCGGTTGGGGCCATTCTGGCGTTGTTGACAGCTGGGCCTCTGAGCGACTGGGTTGCTTTGCGTCGGGCAAGGCGAAACGGCGGCGTACTAGAGGCGGAGATGAGATTGCTGAGCGTCTTGCCGTATGTTGGCGCCTGCTTGATTGGGATGGTGGTCACTGCCATTGGGCACCAAAGAGGGTGGCCATGGGAAGTTGTGGTGATCTTGGGGTACGGTCTCGTGGGCGTTCAAGTTGTTGGCATTCCATGCATTGTGATATCGTATGCCGTGGACAGTTACAAGTCCTTGCCGGGCGAGATCATGATTGCGGCGACCATTGTCAAGAACACCTTCGGGGTAGGTAAACTGTGGCCCCAGTGTTTCTTGGGTATCTTACTGACACCAATATGAGCAGTTTGGGATGGTTTACTATTGGAATGACTGGGTAAGCAGGCCGCGGGCATAGCATCAACCTCTTCAAGAAGACACCCCTCTCATTTTAAACTTATATTTCAAAGCTTTATCAGGGTACAGGCTTTGAGTCAGGTCATCATATCGGCATGGAAATACTTTCTTAATGATCTAATAGCTGACCCTGAATGATATAGGCTGCCAAGCATGGATTCATTGCGCCTTTCCTGACTTTGATGGCGGCAACAGTTGGGCTTTCCGTTCTGGGCCTTGCAATTTTCATACCATACGGAAAGAGATTCCGGGTAGCCACCAAAGATTCAACGCTACATGCGCTGTAGAATGCCCAGATTCTCAGGAGGACTGGTTGAATCAATGAGAAAGTTCTCATAAGACAGCATATATGGTATGTATGGTGTGTGTGTGTGTGTGTGTGTGTGTGTGTGTGTGTGTGTGTGTGTACTGGAGTACTGGCAAAGTGCACTGATGAACAGCCACAACATTGTCACTACTTAGCAAGGGCGCAGAATCACAGGAACAGGGAGGAATTAGCCTTACTAAATTGCCATCTATCACTTATTTCCTGCATTGCCTAGGTAGCAACTGTGACACCACAGACATCTATCAATTGATCTTATGTGTCGGTTCAACCTGAGGCTACCCATGAAAGCCCAAGTAGGGCATTAAAGAGGAGATTGTTCAAGTATCACCACACTGAAAACCCCTGTTTCAACGTGAAAGAGCTTTCTCTCGGGGTTATTCAAAGTGTCTACCGCCCCAAAAGCCAACAAACCCGATTTCAGCTTGGTACACACAGACTCCTTTTCCTTGCCTCTTATAGGATAAATTCTAACAGTACCCTTTTGAAAGTTCCTGGCTATGAATATCCTCTTATAGGATTAATTAAATCCAAGGATATACTCTTATAGGCTTACCTCTTATAGGATAGCCTGTTATGAGATAGCCTCTTCTGGGATGTCCTCTTGGGGACCGCATCCTTAGGGCAGGTAATAAATAACCCTTAAACTTTCAATGCCTGACTTATATTCCGTGGCGCAAAATGTGGGCAGTATACTGCCACCCTTTCAAAGCGCCGGCTCTCGCGGCTGGGCCCATAGCCGCCCCGGTGAGCACGCGCGGCTTGTGAGCACCAGCTTATGTTGTCTTGCCAGCTAACTTGTGCAGAGCCGTCTCACGAGCGGCGACTGTCCTACCGTCTGCATTCGAGTCCTCCGGAACAGACGGTGACACATGTGTCACGGAACCGCCACTGGCGTCCAGTCGCGCATCCGCGTCCTTCGTACTCGCAGCTTTGTATTTAGAAGGGAGCCAGGCTCCACCGCCCAGCAACGCGGCGAACTTGCCCCCTCTGGCCAACAATTCCTCGAATCCACCCTCCTCGGCCACAAATCCCTCATCCATGACCACAATCCGGCTGACAATCTTCATCATCTCCCTCGAATGCGTGATGGCCACAATCGTCAGCCCTCCCTGCCTGCCCTGTCCCATTAAACGCTGGATAGCCTTCCTCACACCCTCAGCACCCTCAGCATCAAGAGAGCTAGTTGGTTCATCCAAAACAAGCAGCTTTGGCTTACGAACAAGTGCTCGCGCGATGCTCACGCGCTGAGCTTGACCGCCCGAAAGCCCGAGACCACCCTCGCCCACGACCGTGGAATACCCCTCGGGTAATGAGACAATGAAGTCGTGTATGCAGGCCAGCTTAGCGGCTGCAACAACGGGACTCAACTCACGGTAGGGGGAGTCTGCGTGCAGACCGTAGACGATGTTCTCGCGGATCGTGGTCGGGAATAGGAAGGGGTGTTGAGGGACGTAGGCTGTGTGCGTGCGCAGGATAGATGTTGACACGTCCGAGGCGGGCACGCGCGCAAAAGACAACCCCGCAGGCTGCAGGTCCTGCTGTCTGGTACGGAGGCCATGCGAGGCGTGATGCTGTGTATCTTCCTCCGGCTGCTGGTCCGCTGACGGCTCGTACAGCCTCAAAAGGAGATTCGCGATGGTGCTCTTGCCGCACCCTGAAGCACCCACGATGCCAACGCAGTCACCATGGTCAATGCGGAGGTTGACGTTCCGGAGGACTTTGTTCGGGACATCTCGGCTGCCATGGGCCGCGGGATATCCGAACTGCAGGGCTGTCATCTCGATCGGGAAGGGCGTGACCACCCTCACCTCGCCACGTCCCTCATGACTACTGGTATAGCTCAGGGTGGCGTAGCGCAGGACTTGGATAGATGTCGCCTTGGCGTGGGCGATTTGCGGGATGCTGTCCAACATTGCTGCGGCAGTACCTATGCTGAAAAGAAGCAGGTTGATGACCTGCATGATGCCCGAGGCGGAGATGGTCGCCCCTGGTGAAGTGAGCAGCACAGCTGCGTACCAGAACACAAGTGCCGTGAGCCAATTAGGCATGCCCTGGTTGAGGCCGTAGAAGAAGCCCGTCCACAAGCCCCTCTGAACGCCAACTCGAAATGTGCTCTCAGTTGACCGGTTGTGCTTGGAGCTGAAGTGGTGTTCCAAGGTGAGTGCCCTGACAACTCGGATATTCAGGAAGGTTTCAACAGACACTGCGCCAGTGGCCTCCGCCATCGCATTACATCTCGCCTCCCATTTCACCGAAACGGAACCAATGGCCTGCGTGGCAGCGTAGACGGCTGGAGCCGACGCAAGCGTAACCAAGGTCAGCCTCCACGAGACGACGAGCGCCCAGATCAGTCCGCCGGTCATCATTGTGACAACAATCAGTATTATCGGGACAAAGCGCCCTACAAGGTTGCGCATCTCCTCTGCGTCCCTGTCGAGAACCTCGGCGAGGCGACCGGGTGAATGAGATGGCCTATCAAACCACTGCTTCGGCTGAGAGAGGATCCTCTTCAGCGCCTCGACACGCAGGGACGTGACCCAGGCCTGGCCGGCGCATTGCATCAGGTAAAACGCGGAAAAGGTAGCAAAGCCGTCTGCAGCGCCGATGATGGTCAGACGGATAGCCCATGTTTGCCCGGCGGCCCTCATCTCGGCGGGCGGTGCCCAGAACGCGGCAATCAACTGCGCAAAGACAAATGAGAAGACTGGATTACAAATCGCGGCGACCATGCAAGCTGTGATGCCTAGAGCCAGACGAATGCGATTCGTTTTGTCGAGCACGGGCCACACTGTCGCCAGAATCTTGTATATGGAGAGATCCCGGCCGACATCAACAGCGACAGGCTTCATCTCGTGCTGTCCGGGTCGCTCCTGGCTCCTCGGTGTCTTGACGACGGGCCGACGGGACCTGGTCATCTCCCCGCTCTCCTGCACCATGTCGAGGCTAGACTTCCTTGCATGGGGATGCAATGCCCTGCTATGTCTCCAAGAGGTCGGCTCTGCGAGTTTGATGACCGTTGACCGCTCCAAATTGGCCCCAAGTGACAGTCGGAAGAGCCCGCGGCTTCTAGTTGAGGCTGAAGCCGGTGTCTCGAAAGAAGGAAACGCGTTGTTGGTGCTGCCAGCCGAGTGTAGCGTTGCTGATGGGTCCCCGGCCGGCTCATTGTCAGTTGACGACAGTAGTGACATGAAGATACCCCCCTCGTCCTTTACCAAGTCTCTTCGAAACCCGCGTTGTACTAGGAAGCTCTGGTCCAGCACGTATACATAGTCCTTATCTAGTATCTGAGATACGTCGTGCGTGATGATAATGGTTGTCTTCCCTGCTCTCCATAGTCTGATCGCCTCGAGAATGAGAACTCTGCTTGTTTGGTCCAGGCCACTTGTGACCTCGTCCAGTATCAACACGGGTGGGTCTCTCAGACGGGCTCGAGCCAGGGCGAGTCGCTGTTTCTGCCCTCCGCTCAGGTTTTGGCCTCCAATGCCGACGTTTGTGTCGAGCCCGTCGGGAAGACTAGCGATGGTGGACTGGAGCAACACTGTCTCGCACGCGGCCCTGACATCCTCCCTGGTGGCAGTGAGCGGATCGCGCGAGCCAAAGGCGACGTTCATGAAGAATGTGTCATTGAACAAAATGCTCGACTGCTGGATCAGTGTGACATTCTCGCGAAGCCACTTATAGTCCAAGGTCCGAATGGACTTGCCGTCAATGAGTATGTCCCCAGTAAGAGGCTCGTAGAACCTGAGAAGCAGATTGGTGATGGTGCTCTTGCCCGATCCGCTTCTTCCGACCAAGAAGGTGAGCCCAGGGTTGAAGGAGAACGAGGAGCGGTTGAGGACTATCTTGGTCGGATCTGGTATGTGTTAGCAGCCTTGTTCAAAGTTAAGCGCTCTGGATGAATTCATGAACCCGGGATCAACAGCAGATGAATAAGCAGTACCGTGGTAAAGGCTGTCTTTGTGAGCCGGGTGCACTCGATTGATGTAGACAGAGCAGTCGGACTGTTCGTTCTTCCGAAGCACTGTACAGAACATCGTTTTCACACACCCTCCCTGCGTCCCTAGGATGGGGGGAGAGAAACAGTAAAGGGAGATGACTTCGACTTACTGGACGGGTAGGCAAAGCTCACGTCGTGGAGTTCGATTTCCCTAGCACTGCTCTGTGGCCGGTGATATGCTTCCATCTGGGGCATGTCCCTAGCCCCCGCCCTGACCAATACAATCCTCTGTAGTTGGTGGCCGGCCGACATTCCCTTGGCCAAAACAAGCCACTGTGGTCCTACACCTTCTATGGACTGAAAAGCCGTCAAGATGGAGTAAAAGGTCGTCAGGGCTGTTCCTGGTGTGGCGATGTTTTTGCTCACGAGGTATCCTGCAAACCAGAACCCCACGACAAAGAGGTTGATGACCCACAGCTTGAGGAAGCCCATTTGCATAGAGTTCCGCAGCGCCTGCCGAATATAGTACTGTACAGCCCCCTTCGCTGCTTGTAGATACTGCCAGACCTCGTTATCCATGGCGTCGTAGACCTTGACTAGATCGATGGCCGTCACGGCAGCAATGATGGTCTTGGACGCTTGAGCGAGCTCCCGCTTCTGGGAAACAATAGCTACCTCCATTCCGCGACTGATGAAGTGCAGGGCAAGTACGGATACCGGTATGGTCGCCATGAGGACAAGCGTGAGTTGCCAGCTATTGGAGAGAGCGACGGCGAGGCAGCCAATGGCGACGAAGCTGTCAGCGATGAGAAACCCCAATACTTGTGAAGTTGCCATCTGGAGCTCTCGTATACGACTGCTATTCTGTCAGTGTATGAACGGACAATTCTGAGAATAGATCCCTACGTCTGCATGCCGGATAGAGCACTGCTCAGACCCTCGTGATGGCCGTCAAACCAGGCCATTTCTCTGTCCAACAAATGCTCGAATAGACTCTTTCTTGCCGTCTTGGCGACCAATTCGCCGAAGACGATCCACAGCGCCAGGAGGGCCGAGTTGAAAGCCCACGAGGCCAGACCAAGACCCGCCAACACAGCACACCAGATCGTCAACCCGGCCATGGCTGTGCTTCCGTCAATGCTGCCGGCGCCGAGAGGACTGACAATGTCCATGATCCTGCCGATAATGACAGCGAAAACTGTTTTGACCGCAGCAACAAGCAGGGATGCGACAATGGCAAGACTGAGGAAGCCGGCTTGACGGCGCTGAGTGAAGACGAAGAGATGCTTCCATGTAGCGCCACCGTCGGATTCCTTTGTCACACTTCGAAGTTGGAAGTCTTGTTGCGAGCTCATCTTGACTTGTGTTGCCCGTGGGCGAGTGTGCTGCCAAAATCTGCTACACCAATGCGTGGATGGTTTCGGCATTCGAGAACGAGTCACAGTTAGTGGAACACCACATGGCATAAGATGGACGGTTGAGTGTCGAACTTATATTTGAAGCAGCTGTGGACCGGAGGTTCCCATGTCAGCAATCCAGGAACCCATTGACCGGCCGGGTTAAATGAAATTGATTTAGATGAGAAGACAGTGCAGAATGAGAAGTATGAGGGCAGATAGTAGGGTCTGACAATGCTACAAGGTATCTTTGTGCGGTCAGCAAAAGGATTGTGCCCCAAGGGACAATACGAAGGTCAACAAGAATTGCACGGATGCGGCGCCACCCACGCAGCAGGCCATATTCAGTGCTGCAGACAGCTTTGCGGAGGCTGCTCGGGCTACCCTGTTCAAATAGCCCCTATCGAAACTCAAAAGGGTACATAATGGCCCGGTCTGTATTGAGCATGTTGATCAAACAGACACTGCTCGCAATACCGGGGCTATGAAGCTCGCACAGCTAATGAGTTGACATTAGTTTCCAATATGGGTATGTGGCTTGCTCATTGAATCGAATTACAACTCGCGGCCGCCCATTTTATCGCTGAGTACCTAGGTATGATTGAGATTCCAACCTGAGCGTGGGCATCCAAGAGATGGGCACAATGTGGGTTGCTGTGTCTGCATCACATGCTGGGCACAGGAACCAGACTGTCGCTGCAGCGCCAGACATGACCTTCATCTTGTATCTGTCTTCTTGTCTGCCTGGGCCTTTTCGTAGATCCAGTCGTTCAGCCCTTTCCGATTTCTCGCAATCTCCACAGCATAAAACTGCATGCGAGGCACTACAGGAGTGGTTAGCATTGGTGATCTGTCCGCCCTGCCCTTCTTGAATCCCCCAGACTTTCGCAGATGCTTGCGCCACCACAGAAGAGGGATTCCTCTGCCTCTGTGTCCTGGCTGGCATGGATGGTGGCATCACAAGAGGCCCATAAAGCTTAGCCCGGGCAGCCGTTGGAAGTGTAGAGAGCGGGGGCGGGAGCGGGAGCAGGGCCCGGCCGACTTACCAAAGATTGTGCCGTGCTGTGTGTATTCCTCCTTTGGACTTGAGCGCAGCATGGTGCCAAAGCTGTAGTCGTCGACCTTTTTCTCGTACGCCATCATGAATTCACGCCACTGCTTCTTTCCTGCAGGGCTCTTGAGCTTGCTCTCGTCTATGGTCTCGGCGGGGTCGAACTCGGGGAAGTCTTTGCAGAGGTGGTCGTAGATTTCGTTGTCAATCTTGGTCAGGCGGAGGGTGCTTCCCTTGACCTTTTCTAGGATGGCCCAGTATGTCTCCAGATGCTGGACGGCTGTGGAGAGGCATGTTAGGTTTTGTCTGGGTCAAGACCGTTGGAGTGGGCCATTGCCTGGCAGATGTACGCCATACCCTTGACAGCAAACTGCTTTTCGATCTAGCATCCACATGTCAGTCAGGTCGGTCAGGTCAGGCGAGTCCCAGGCATGTTGGCACGCCTCCCCCAAATCGCCACATCTGGCCACGGTTAAGAGCTTACATCTTCAAGGTTGTCTGCTTCTTCGGCATTGAAATTGGCCGGCACAGACTGTGCACCAGCCATAGAGCTCTGGATCAGATCGTCGGCCATTTTCGTGGTGGCAGTTGTGGGAATGCCACAGGCTGTCTACAGAGCACAAGTTGAGAGTCGGAGATAAGAGGGGCAAGGCTGGGTTGTGGGTTGACGATGAGGCTTAGATAACAAGCAGACTTAATTTTCCTGCAAAGTTTGGCCCTAACCACAGGAGAGCATTTGAAGCTTCATGGCGGGGCAGCAGGGACGGTATGTCATCGACAGGGATACCGGACACAGCTTTGGGCAGGCACCACAGGAAGGGCTAACACTGGCAGGGCTGCAGGGCGTGCAGGGCTAGCATGGCTTGTAGGGATGGGGCACCCAGGTACGTGTATGGTACCTAGGTACCTACACTACTTAAGTACCTAGGTTTGTAGTCTACCTATGAACTGTCGGGTATTCTGAACCGTCTCGGAGCATTACCTCACCCACAAAATAACCATCAAGCCAGCCAAGGTCACCCCTTCCTCCCATTGCTGGACAAGCACACATTGCTGTCATCTGGTTCATGCAAAGAAAAGAGCGGTGTCATTATTGTATCTACCCAAGTGGGAAGAGAAAATGCTAGCTGTCAACGGATGGCTAGGCCCTGGCCTCATGGCTCCACGAGGGCCAATGACGACAGCCCAGAGGCTCAATTGCATGGCCTTTTGACATGTTTGTATCGTGAATATCCTCACTTTCTGTACCAAATGTCAAAGTATACAATGGACACATAGGCCCTTGCAGCCTAATTGGACCGCTGAGTCGAGTGCCTGGCATTGCCTTGAATTTCCAGTCTGATTTCTCCGGGCTGGGTCAAGCAATGCACGCCTTCTCACCCACCTCAACCCAGTATGAGATCGAGAGCTGGATATTCCCTCATCCTGGTGTGAGGCGGATGCAGGATGCAAGGCTGAAGAAAGGACACCGGAGGTGGCATTCCAGCCAGCACCAAGTCCTCCACCGGGGGCTCCACAGGAGCAGTAAGAGCGAGAACAAGACTGAGAGCGACAGCACGAGGACGGGCAGTCTGAAGACCAGGCTGGAGAGGTCGGAGGCTTCTGCTCACCACCACCCAGGCCTGACCAGGGGCCAATTTGGCAAGACCAGCCAGCATAGGAAATGTCACTCCCAGGGCCATCTGAAGTCGATGCTGGCAGCTGGAGCACCCGCTGGAGCCGTCAAGGAGGAGGCAGAGGGGCTCAGTCAGGGCTCAGGAAGTGAAAGGCACATGCATGGGAGTGTTCAGTCTCGACCTTCTGAATCTCTGTATGGCACCAAATTCCAGACGGTGAGCCACAGCTGGAGTAGAAGCAGTCATACAAGTGAATTGCTCGGTGCTGTTTCCTCCTCACATCACCCAGACAAACAACCATGGATGCCAACGCCATCAACCCCACCAAGCTCTTCCTGCAGACAATCAGCACCAACCCCAAGGCCTCATCCAACAGAATTAAAAGGATTGTTGAGGTCGCTCTCTTGCAGGTCCGGGACCATGGGGGCTGATTTGGAACCATTGGAAGGTCCTGGTGAGTCTCTCTTCACAATCCTGCCGCTTGCTTGAATCCTGGCTTAGCACAGCTCATGGTGCTCAGCTGACAGTTTACAGACCTCCCAACAGCTTATCAGAACCTGAGTTGTGCTAATAAAGACACCTTGGAGGACTGGTATACACAAGACACCCCCTGCCAGCAGCATGCAGTCGAGTCCGATGCTGAAGACGAGTTGAATCCGGCCTTCCTGGGCTCTCTCGACTACCACAGCTTCCTTCATGGATCTTCCGAAGCCAACGTGACTTCTCCACCAAGTACAGAGTCTCCCCTACAAGGTCCAGCTGTTGGCGAGAAAGGAAACAACTTGAACAAGACTAAAGCTTCTTTGGGTGACTCCAATGCTCTCGGGGCTTGTCTCGGGGACAAGCCCACCCACAGGTCTCCAGTCTCGAGACTTGCCCACAAAGTCACTCAATCCTTGTCCCACAGGCCTTTTCCAGAGACCAAGTGAGTGCCATTTGAGCAGACTTGAGACTGTCGCTCCATCACTGACAGCCCTCCCTTGCAGCACATCTTCCTCCACTCTCCGTGAGCGCCGGGGTGAGGCCCTTGCTGAGAAATCTGGCAGGCCCGAAGCACTCAGGAAACTGCCCAAGCCCGAACTCTCCGTCTTGACAGAGCTTCCTGTCTCCTTGACCTTCTCAACTATCAGCCCTTCGTCCTCACTCACAACTACTCCTCTGCTTCGGGAGGGAACTTTGCAAAGCATCCCTTCGGGTCCGCTCAGCACCATTTCCTCGAAGGAGGTAGACCCGGAGAAACTTCAGCCTTTTATTGGCCCGCTTCTTCCACAACAGCCCCCGCCTGATCGGGCCCTCCCTCAGCTTCCATTTCCTTCGCCGGTAAAGCGACTCGACCCCGCCAGCAAGTCATCTGCCACCATGGCAGGTCACGTGGACGGTAGCAAGCAGGAGGTCGGGAAGGAAGACATGAGAAGGGGTATGGAGCAGATCGCAGAGAAACATGTCAACCAAAAGAAAGGCAAAGGCCTGCGAAGGAAGATCTCGCGTTTCTTCTCGAGTGACCAGCCAGGACCATCAGCAGATATTACGGCCACCACAACCTACCAGCCCCTGTCGCTTAAAACCTCACAGGATACTGAGCGCCTTTCCTTGTCCGACATCTTCGATGATGTTTACAACGCCGCCCGAGGTTCACTCAAGCCCGTGCGAGGCTCTCAGGGCTCTCAGAATTCCAGCCGAAACTCCTATCAGAACACCCACCGTGTCTCCATTTCTGCCACATCGAGAGACTTCTTGCCTCCAATGCAACCAGAGCACCATGGTACACAGGACTCCAAAGTGGTTGTCACAACTCCACCCAACTTGACGTACAAGGTTGACCCTCCTCCTCTGGTTAACCATCCAGTCATCCATGGCGACTTGGAGATGCAACACAGATTGGGGATGACTGATAATAAGTTTGGCGCCGTACCCACCCCTAGAACTATCCACCACCCCGGTGTTCCTGGGCTGTCAGTCAGCCCTAGCCGCCCAGCTCAGACTGACACCAGCATATCCTCTTGTTTTCCCGGACCAGCCCCATCCGTCAAGAGGGCTACAAGCAGAGCAAGACTTGTGAAGGAAGAATCTCAGGCCACCATCACTGCGAAGACACACCAGGACATTGACCCCCTTCCAGCTTTCGATCGCACCGTCGACCTGACGTGGTACAGGACGGCAAGGGAGCAGAGAGGAACCATCATTTGTTCCATACCCAGGCCGTCTGGTAGATTCGAGCATATTTTGACCCTGTTTGTTACACAGTTTGCCCAGGGACGCCCTCTGAAGGAATACCATGGGAGGAAGAGGTTCCCGTACTTTGACCTGCCAAGCAGGATCCGGTTCGAGATCGTCCGGCACCTTGTTGCAGACACCGACACCACCAGGCCAATCCTGCTGAACAGTGAACGCCAAGCATCCCCAGCTTGGCCAGCCGATGCCTTTGTTCGCCTGGGCTCCGTCCTGAAACCCTTGCAGGCAACTATGTGGGCCTGTCCGCGCCTCCGAGCTGAGGTCATGGTCTTCTTGTTGTTGACCCGAAAGTTTCACGTCATCTTCAGCCCCTGCGTGAGAGAATGCACGCAGCCTTTGCCCACCACGTGGCTCTTCCGTTACCTGCACTTGATGCAGCATGTCAGCCTGGAGATAGACATGACCAAGCTCGGCTTTGGCCACAGCTGGCAGTCAGGGTCCATGGAAGCAGATACGAAAAACATCCATGGGCTCATTCGCAGGTTTACGGCGGAGGTTCTCAAGCGTAGTTCGGTCAACTCCATGGGTTGTTTAACTATCCATTGCCGCCGGTACTTCGGGTATCGCCAGGGACCAAACACTGTGCAGTGGCGACATGGTGCCTACAGGTACTCGCTGGTCGGTGGAGAGGGGGATGAGCCCCACCCAATCGTTTCCAGTCAACCGCGTAATTACGATCGCAAAGCCCCAAGCCTGCCTCCTTCAGCGGCAAAACCATACTCTGGCCACCTTCGACACCACGCTGATCTGCCTCATCGTGTCCCTTACGTCACTGAGGACCAGCTTGCGGTGGCCAGTCCATTGCGGGCACTTGTGGGGAGGGTTGAATCTGTTCGCATGGTAGGCTTCAGCGAGCAGTGGACGTATGCGACTCACTTGGCAATGTGGCCGGAGGCAGAGCGAAACGCCGTGTCGAATGCCGTCAAGCATTACCACATTGACCGCCAAACTCCTTCCCCACACTCGTATGCTGCTCCAGGCCATGCTGTCTTTCTTGACTACGGCTTTGAACACGGAGTGCACCGCTACCCCCCATTGCCAGATTCTGAGCCTATGGTTTGTAAGCTGCTTCTGTCTCCTTCAATCTTCTTTTCCCTCCTTTGCTGCCGCACAGCAAATTTCCTCTACTGACAGACTCCCAGGCATAGACTACGACCGCGAGAACGGTCGCTTCGTGGAGCTGGGCTCGGGCAACGTGGTTTCCGTCACTGGGAACGGAGCCGAGTTCCATTGCCGTTCCTCGGACCCG
Source organism: Diaporthe humulicola (assembly GCA_038088545.1). Lineage (NCBI taxonomy): Eukaryota > Fungi > Ascomycota > Sordariomycetes > Diaporthales > Diaporthaceae > Diaporthe > Diaporthe humulicola. The sequence goes on along the minus strand of JBBWSL010000228.1, from coordinate 7,764 downwards.
CCAACCCCATCCCATATATCTGCTGCCGTCGGAAACTTCACTGCGCCAGCCCGTCGCGAATCTCTTTCGTTCGTGCCGCGCCCTTCACGCATCCCTACTCCGAGCTCTCGCGGCAACAGAAGCCCAATGATGCAGGCGATGCGGCGAGGCACCCCGGTGAAGGCAGCCGCGGTTCTGGGCCTCCCAGGCACCATGATTATGAGCAGCGAGGATGAGCCTTTTGCGACGCCGACCAGGCCACGCCATATCCGCAACAATCGTGCCGAGACTAGCCATGCAATAGCGCATGCGCCTGCCCATGGCACCCACCTTGGCATGCTTGCCGACCAGAGCGGTCGATCTAGCTCTATTTCAGGCGCAATGAAGTCTGGTGAGTTGGCGGCAGAGAGGTCCCCACCTTCTCGGTAACAGAACTGGCTAGACCAACATTACTCTGCGGCTCGGAGCTGTTCGAGACACCTTGGGTCCCCGGAAAGTTTAAAATACTCATGAGACACCTCTTGCAAGCTCATCGCTAGTAACGGGAGTTGTGTTCTGGATGGTGGACTATGGTAACAACTCACCTTTACCCTCTCTTGAGGTGATGCAGCAATGAAGCCAGCAAAAGGTCTCCAACTTCGCCGCAATCAGCTGGGTCTTTCAGTCCGTGTACCATATATTCAGTGCTTGTGTGTGAGTGGTACTTAGTCAATGTCTCATCGCTCACTTGCAAGGTGAGGTAACATCTGGCCTCGATACATTTTGATGTTGCTGGTTATTAAAAAGACAGGAATTGGTCAGCTCTCCTCACACCCAAGGTCGGCGAAGCGTACGTTGATTCTTACGTGTCATATTGAAGAAGGGGCTGGAGCATAATTCCCTTACGGCTGGTCACGACAGCGTATGCTGGATAGCATAAAGATACTTTACTTGCGTTGTGCACTTTCCAACAAAGAAGTAATTATCAACACCAATCCCGAGGACCGTGATCATAAGAATGTAAGTATTCTGCGCAACTTGAATAGGTCCTGTGGCCTCTGCTCAATAATCTACTATTCCACTGTTGTATAAAGTAGAGGAGCACCTGATTCAGCCGCCATGAGACGGCAGACTCAATTACTGATAGCAAATTGTACCGCTCCGCCAAAAGACATTAACAATCAATTCCGCCAATTGATTGCTCCTAGCAGTATATAAGCTCCGTATCGTCACACACCAAGGGCCATAAAGTTCCAACAGGCACTCCAGGGTATGTCCCAGTACATAAGTGAAAACCATAGTAACACTCTTATCATTACAACATGCTTCTTTTATTAGCACAATAGGTTTCGTTATTCTCTGATAGGCTACATAAAACAAATTATACAACTAAAGTAGGTGGAACTTTTATCCTCTTCTAATTATAATAGTTCTAAGATCTAAGATATAAAAAACTTATTAAGATATTCTAAAGAGTTTATTTTAGAGTAGTATGTTATTACTATTAGAAGCTTTTATTTTATAAATTATAACTTTCTATAAAATAATATTTTAAAATACTAATATTTTAGTTTATAATATTAACAAAAGCTTCCTGTAGGTAAGTGGATAGAAGAGATGCCAAGGGTCTATATGGTGATGTTTCTCACTTTTGCTGTGACTGTAATAATTATGTGATGTAACGGCTAAGCCAAGCTTGGATGTCTGGGGTTCCTGCTAGCTGTATTCTCCCCCCAGCCAATCCGCAGTCTTCGGGTCTAGCGAGCAGACTGGACCCGATAGGTTGGTGGCTTATTAGTGGGTTCTCATGAATAAATCCTTTGGGACATGGGCTCCCCTATAGCCGCCAACCTGTGGCTATTCCCAGCTATTCCCGTACGGCCCCCGGGTTTCGTTCGCCGTAGCGGGCGCCATCACGAATCGTCCCTACAGCATACTGGGAAATCCCGAGCTGTAGGCGTCGTGTCTCGCAGCCCCTGAGCTCCCACCTCCGCTTCGTCTGGGCCTACCCGGAAGACCAATCAGCCAGCCCAGGCAGGGCACCGGTAATAAGCGTCGAGCGAGCCGTGTGGGATCCCCCTCCCGAGGTCCTGCGGGCTCACCGGGGCACACATGGCCACATATATATATATACACATGAATCGTCCCGCGGGGGCAGACGATGGCCCCAAATGAGAATGGAAAGACCCATTTGAGAGCGCGCCCCTCCGTCCCCCTTCAAGCGCAGCGCTAGCTTTGAGGCCGGCTATGCTCTCGCTGTTGTTCGTCTCGCCGTCTTATTTCCGTTTCCCCCCCTCAAGGGCGCCCTTCCGCTCTACCTGCTCATTTTTACCCACCGGAATCCTCGAGTGGGCATAGCCCTCTGGGTTCTCGCTGATTCCGTCACCTGCGAGCCCAACCTTTCCTGGGCATCTCGAGTGCTGTGAGCGCGGGAGCTGGGTGACACCTAGACGACACCTAGACGACACCTAGACGGAGAGATCAAGCTTACCTTTAAGCTTAAAAGACAATGACGACACCAGGACTGTCTGGCCTTGGCGGCCCAGCCAGTCGGGACCCAAGTCTGACGATACCAAAATCCCGTCTCCCTGGCGATCTCTCCCCATCGCTCGAGACAACAGCGAGGACTGTTGAGGCCCGCGGGCAACAGACCGAGGCCGAAAGGCGTCATGTCCCGCCGCAGTGCGCGCCTCCCAACGCCTCGTCGCCCATCACCTATCTTTGTACGTAGATGCTCAAACATGCCGCGGTGCTCGTCCCTCCCCTCGGGAACCCTCTCGGAAACCCGCCGGGCCAGACCCCGTCCAAGGAGATTGACAGACGGCAGATCTGACGTTCGACACCCCGCTGCCGCCGCCCAACACGGCTCACACGTGCGCCTCGCCGGCCTCAGACGCCCCTGCCCAACCGAACCTGCTCGAGTACACGGACCCGACAAGGTGGCCCACCCATCGCAAGGCCTACCACATGCTTCTTTGCTGTGTTGCCACGCTACTCACCGCGTACTGCGCCGGCTCATACTCGCCGCCGGCAGCGATCATGGAGGCCGAGTTCCATGCCTCCAGGACCGCTGTCTTGACCGGGATAACCACCTTCTGTGTGGGATTCGCCCTGGCCCCCATGGTTCTGGCGCCTTTCAGCGAGATTAATGGCCGATATCCCGTCTTCTCCATCTCGGGCGTGGTATTCGTCGTGTTCCAGATTGCGTGCGGGTTCGTCACCACCCTGGCAGGGATGCTAGCCTGTCGCTTCCTGGTCGGGGTTGGCGGGAGTGTCTTCAGCACCATGATCGGGGGCATCATTGCTGACCTCTGGGACAAAGAAGGGAGGAACACGCCTATGGCTGTCTTCAGTGGCTCAGTTCTTGGTAAGCACAAGTCTTGTCCTGTTACGGCTCCCGCTCTGTCATGTTTCGCTTTGAGTCTTTGCTCAGGACACACCGCTCTGGGCTCCACCGAGGTTTCCTAACAGAAAGCAGTGGGCACGGGGCTCGGCCCCTTGGTCGCGTCAGTAATGACCTCCCGGCTCGCAGATGACGGCGACGCATGGAGGTGGGTCTTCTGGACCCAAGCTATCGTAGGCGGGGTGCTGGTGGCTCTTATCGTCATGCTGTTTAAGGAAAGCAGGGGCAGTATAGTCCTCAGCCGCAAAGCAAAGGCCCTGAACAAATGGTACGAGGCAAGGGAAAGGGCTGGATACTACGGCGTATGGCTGCTTGAGCCGGAGCCACTCTCGGGCGCCGAAGGGGTGGCGAGTGACAGCGACAACGCAGCTCAAGCGACAGGGCTTGAAGACGAAGAGAAGAGAACAACAACAGGGCCCACGGGCTCGTCCACGGGCTCGTCCACGGGCTCGTCCACGGGCTCGTCCACGGGCTCGTCCACAGACTCGTCCGCAACAACGGCGGGCAATGTGCGTCTTCGCTGGCTCGTCAAGTCTGACAGCGATCGCGCCACCGTCGGCCGGATGATATCGGTCTCTCTATATCGACCCTTCCATCTACTTTGGACCGAGCCAGTGGTCTTCTGGTTCTCGGCCTGGGTGTCGTTCGCGTGGGCTGTGCTCTACTTGACCTTCTCATCGATCCCCTTTGTCTTCAAGACAGTGTATGGGTGGGATTCCGAGAGTACAGGCTACATGTTCACAGCCATCATGATTGGTGGCATACTGTCAACAGTTATCGGGGTCTTTCAGGACGATCTTTTGAAGCATCCGCAGTGGAGGACCGAGAACTGGGACCCTGACTACACATCAGGCCCGGCTACATCAGGCCCGGCGGAAGGAGGATCCTCGGGCGCAGCGACGGCCAGACTCTACGCTGTTCTAAGGCGCCGCTTCCCCGTCGAGGCGCCCGAGTCCCGACTCTACTTCACCTGTCTCACGGCCAGCTTGCTGCCGCTCGGGTTGTTCCTGTTCGGGTTCACCTCCAGGGAGACGATCCATTGGATCTCCCCAGCTGTCGCCCTTTGCCTTGCCAGCATGGGCATCTACAGTGTTTATCTTGCAACGTTCAATTATCTCGCTGACGTTTACCAAGCCTATGCATCATCCGCCTTAGCTGCGCAGTCGTGTTGCCGCAACCTCCTTGGCGGTGTCTTCCCCTTGGTCACCCTGCCGCTGTTTGAGAACCTAGGGATTGCGAGAGCTGGCGCGCTGCTCGGCGGTATTGCGCTTGGGCTGACTCTCGTGCCGTGGGTGCTTGTATTTTTTGGCAGCAGGATCAGGGCACGGAGTTCATTCGCAGTGGGCCTTGAGAAGACACCCTAAGACAGATTCTGCAAGACTGGGCACGTCTTCGGTGGTGCCCAACTGTACAACGCAGGACTGAGGGCAGCTCGGCCATTACTGGTGTCGGGACCGTAGCAGGCTTACGTCGGCAACACAGAATACAGAACAATTCAACTCGCCTAACTAGATGCGCAGTGCATCCAATCCTCGATCGCATTGCAAGTGGCATAACTATGGCAGTGTTGGCTGTATATAAGACGATTTCTCTGGAATAGCCAACCGATCCCGCCGCTAACAACCCTAACAACCCTCGCGGTTGGGGTCATAACTGTTTTTGATGTCTCGCCGTACCTAGGTATGGACTATATCATGCCGAATCACTCACAACTGGGCCCACCAGTCCGTTCAGAAGTATCAGGGTGCTGTTTTCCGTGGACGCATGGAAGCATTGTCAGTGACATGACAATAGTGAAACCGGGGCATACAATTGTGTGGAGAGCATACCTATTCTATTCTATTGTACATCCCGTTTGTTGCAAGACACCAAAAAGCCCGGTCAGAGTTTCTCCTCAACGACAACTGTGGGTGATGGTCGCTGGAGGTCCGACGTCTTGAGTGTTGTCATGGCGCTCTGAGTGACAACAAAATTGCCCTGCTCTGCAACTGGCAGGGTATTATCGTCGTCCATGTCTGGGTTGCAGACTAGCCCGCAAGAGTAAGCGTTCAGATAGATGCCGCATGAAGATAAGGGAGAGAAGATCCGCCTCGTGTCGGTCCACATGTCGTTCCAAAACGTCTTGGTGAAGATGCTGAGCAAAGACACGTAGAGAGCCTCAATACCAGTCCAGGCGAGTCTGAACAGCCTCACCCACAGACTAGCCGTCTTATGGGTGCTTTCCAGATCCTCGGGGGCAAGTCGTTTAACACGTGCCGCCATTAGACTTTGGTGAACACCACGCCATATGAGAAGTGCAAACGCAATGATCCTGGTGTCTCGGTGTTAGTGTTGCACCGTACACACTGGAAGGGCAGGGGAGTCTTGATCACGAAGCAGTTCATGTTGCAGATAAGAATGGCAGGAATGGGAGGGCCTCACACAGTAATGATTATCATGTATACAGCAACCATAGGATGCTTTACTGGACTGTCGCCGGGCCCTGCTATCCGTGGGCGTGGTGTGCTGCTGTTGACGGCTCCACCGCCCTCCGACGTGGCTTTGACGACAGTGTAAATCAGTCGTGTTGCGTTGAACCTCTCCATTTCGAAAGCTTATGATATTCCTGCGATGAAGCCTTGAATGGTGGGTAAGAGAATGCTCTCGCGGTCCGAGGCGTGTCGTCGTCTGGAGGAGGATACGCGTGTATTAGGCAGTGACTTTGAGCGGGAAAGAAGCAGGATCGGTAAGAGTCCACAGGTGAGGATGAGGGAAAGGATCAAGAGAGAAGGCCCACGGGAGCCGGGAATGTGCAGTGCATTCATGTATGGTGATAAATGGCAATATTGCTGCCCATTTCCCACAAAATCTGTAGTCCCAAATAAAGTGGTGACTTTTTAGCAAGCCTCGAACCGGCGCCGTCGACGGCTCCAATCCATTTATCGGCCTCAACCTTGACGGCCAGTCACAGTCATTACTTGCAGACTTGTTTGGCCCTGCAGAAAACACAATGACGGACTATGTTGGGTGGCTTTGCCTAGTGGCCATGGGGCGGGCGTGTTTGCACTGCACGACGTTTGTGCGTGCTAGCTGGCAACCGGCCTTTAGATAATGGCAAATAAATTCGGGCGGGCTGGTGTTTTCCAGACTTGGGCTCGTTCAACCCGCCAGCGGCAGCAAGAATTGCAAGAAGACATTTCCAATGGACCGACAAGGCGAAAGTAGTCTACCGGCAATACTCGACAACGGTCCAGGTACCCGTGGAACCTTCCACCTTGTCGCCTACCTTGCCGGGACTGTGGCGGCTGTCGACTAGAAAGCCCAGAGAATCATGATTGTCACCGGCCTTGACAGTCTGCTCCCATCTAGCATTGCTCTCGCTCCACACCCATCTCTCAGCCGTGAGGGTGTCTCCGGCTCGTAGTATGCCTTGGGCATAACGTCCCAGGATAATGAACTGGCCGCGTTTCGCACCAGGCTCGTCCAACAGCTGGAAAACAACACAGCCGGGGAACTGGGGGCCGATCGGGGCTGGTACCTCGTCAAGCCAAAGCTCCTCGTACGCTGTCATGCGGCCGGTGGCCGGATTGACCATGGTTCCAACCTCGAGGGCCAAGCCACCTGGGCAAGGGACCATGTCGCCTTCATCACGGACAAGCTGAGGCTCGGTGGTGCGGCTGTCCACCCAGTGGTTGAAGACAGAGTGGGTGGTATCGCTGCCGTCGGCGCGAGGGACCTTGGTGGAGGACGAGGTACCGGCAAATGCCCAGTCCAGGCGGTCGATTGCGAGACTGCCAAAGGTCTCGTGGGCCGGCTCTGTGCCCGGGCCTGGGCTCGGACTGGGAGACGCGGCTGTGAGGACCCTGATGTCGACGAAAAAGCGGCGGACTGGCGAGGTGAGAACCAGGGTGGACGTGGGCTCAGAGGGAGGCTCCGCACCCCACCGGATGTGTTTGCGAATGGATATGCTTCCCATTCTGGATGTTGGCTGTGTGACTGAAGTCAAAAGTCGGGGGATCAGCAATCATGAGAAGTCACTGCAGAATGTGGTGTGGTGCGGTGCGGTGCGGTGCGGTGGTGCAGTGTGCCTGTGTTGTATGACAGAACCCTGATAGTCTCCCACCCACCTTAGGTACCTAGGTACGGGGGTCCGGAGCGACAAATATCTAAAAAGTTAAAATATTAATTAGCTTATATTACTTTAGGTAGCTACTCCTTATCCTACTTTATTTTATATAAGTTTTTTTAAAGTTATTTAGAAATTTTAACTTATTTATAATTAAATTTTTAATATAGCTTTCCTTATAATATATATATTTTTACCTTATTATATTATTTTAAATATTATAATATTAATAAGGATATAATTATTATAATACTTTTTTAAGAGTTAAGTAATTTTTATTTTATTAATTAGGTTTTTA